>JAJPUD010001165.1:367599-398132 GCA_023553655.1 Myrmecobius fasciatus | reverse complement strand
GACTACTTTACTACTACTACTATCACTACTACTACTATTACTACTACTACTACTACCACCACGACTACTTTACTACTACTATCACTACTACTACTACTACCACCACCACGACTACTTTACTACTACTATTACTACTACTACTACTATCACTACTACTACTATTACTACTACTACTACTATTATCACTACTACTACTACTGCTACTACCACTAGAATTTATATAGCACTTTAGGATTTGCAAAGCTTATCTTATTTGATCTTCATAACAACCCTGGGAACTAGTATTATTATTCTTCCATCTTACAGCAAGAGGTAGTGCTGTAGTGCACAAAGTGCTGGGCTTGGAATCAGGAAGACTCAACTTTCTAAGTTCAAATCTGACCTCAGAGACTTACTGGCTGGGTAATATGGGGCAAGTCACTTAACCATGTGTGCCTCAGTTCCCCATCTACAAATGAGCTGGAGAAGGAAATGACAAAGCTCTCCAGGCCTCTGCCAAAAAAAACCCAGATAGGGGCATGAAGAGATGGACACAATTGAACAACAACTCAATACAATTTGCAGATGAGGAAACTGAGGCAAGCAGTAGTTACCTGGCTTGCCAAGAGTACCACTGTGATGAGTTGTCTTAGAGAAGATTTGAATTCAGGTCTTTTTTCCTTCCTGGTCCAGCTCTCTGTCCACCAAGCCAGCTAGCTCCCAGTGGAGATCAACTACCAAAAGGCCCCGTTTGTACCAGACTATTTTAGCAGCCCCTTTTTTGTGCCAAACAACTGGGAACGAAGGCAAAGTCTATTGTGGGAAGATTGTCCAACCACCTGGGCACGTGACTGATTGGAGTGCACCTCCCATTCAATTCCTGATGTACTCAAATGCTCACGATGCACTTTGTGTTGCCCTGTTTGGTCCTCCCTCGGACAGCCCTGGGAGCAAGGGACAGGTGTTACTGTTCCCATTTTATGGAGGAAGAGGCAGAAGATCACGTCTACAAAGAGCTTGGCCTAAGGAAGGTCACAGAGAATTAACACTGAACTTGAAAATGGGCCTCTGGCCCCGAGACATCTCCTGCCCGGCCAGACCATGTCTTCCGAGCCAAGGCAACACAGATATTCAAAGCCCGGAGGGTTGAGACCGGGAGCCATGTTGTCCAGCTCACTCATTTTACAGATGAGAAAACTGAGCCCCAGGAGGGGAAATTACCCAGCAAGTCACCCCTCCTGGGCCTCCATATCCTCATGTGTAAGCCATGTAAATACCCTTTGGGGCTCCTTCCAGCTCCGACTCGCTCACCCCTAGAACAAGCAGCAACATCAAGATGCGGGATTTGGAGAGGTCCGAGAAGAGGAGGCCGGATGTGGGCCTTCTTCGGCCGGCCTCCCAGACTAGAGCCTTTCCGGCTGCTGACAAAGCCCCACAATTAAACCTGGCAAGGAAGAACGCTGGCGAAAGCTGCCAAGAGAAAAGCGGGCTGGAGGCTGCTGACTAATACCCCCTGACCCGCATCTTCTCCTTGCCCTTGGGAGAGCTTCCAGCCCCTGGCTTCTCTGTGATCCCCAGTGAGGCGTGAGATTAGAAGGGCCTTTGAGGCCTCCTGGCTGGGAAGCCCCTGATCTGCTCCCTCCCTTGGAGAAAGACAGGATGATGTAATGGTTAGGTCTGGAAGAAGGGGCCAGTCCCGGACCCTTTTGGAGACTGGGTTTTGTCATCTGGAAACCCAAGAGATCGGGCTTCTGGAACAGAAAGATTCCTTCCCCTCTGATCTCTGACCCAAACTGTGGCAGAGTTAGATCCAGGGGGACAGAGGGAAGGCATTTTTCTCTCCCCAATGCTTTCTCCTTCTGGCTTAATGCCTTGCCCTTCCTCTTCCCTTCCCCCACAGTGATCCTATGGGTGTTTGCCAAGTGGATAATCCCAGGGACAGAGTGAACTATATAAAGCACCATAGAAAATGGAGCTGTCACCCTCCTCCTCCTCCCCAGCAGCAGCAGCCAGTGCCAGCCTCACTGTGCCAACTGAGTGCCGCCTCAAGCCGGGCATGTACCAGGGGGCTTGGGCACTAACACTTGGTGATGTCATTTCCCTCAAAGCCAAATGCTATGCTCCCCTCAGACAAGAGGAAACAAGGAGCCTCTCCTTGTGTCAACACTGCAATTACCCACCACGTCCCATCCTGGCAAGCAAGAGAATCACTTTCTTGCCAGGCACTTTTGTTCTCTTAATAAGCATTTGTTTTTAGGCTGAATTCAGTCTAAAAAATCAACACCATTCTTTAAGGCCACAGGAAGGTTCCTGCTGTGACCCTGTCTGTTCCAAAGGAAAGAAAGGGAAGCTCCCTTCTCCTGGTACTCTGGGCCGAGGTGCTTGACCAACTCTGGGCTCTGATACCTCAGGATTTCCAATATCTGTAATTTCCTCCTTGAATATCCTCTCCCCACTAAAAAAGCAACACTCCTCCAGGCTTTAGCAGATACTTTTGGGATTTAGAAAGAGAAAGAAAGATAGAAAGAAAAGAAAAAGAAAGAGAGGAAGAAAGGGAGACAATTAAAAAGGGACAGAGAAAGAAGGGGAGGAAAAGAGAAAAGGATGAGCAAGAAAAACAAGGAAGGAAGGAAGAAGGAAGGAAGGAAGGAAGGGAGGGAGGGAGGGAGGGAAGGGAGGAAAGGGAGAGAGGAATAACTACTACACATTAGCCAAATCTAGAATTCTTTGGGCATTCAATAACTATTTATAAAGCACATAACCTTTCCCCAAGCACTGAGCTAGGTGTGGGAATACAGACACAGAATGACACTGCCCCTGATCCCAAGGATCTCACATCCTACTAGAGGGAGTGGGGTAGAAACACAATGCAGTGGAAATAGTGCCAGAATCCAAACAACTTGGATTCAAATCTTGACTGCCAGGTGCAATGTGTGTGATGTTGGATAAGTCATTTAACTTCTTAGAACTTTAGTTCCCCATCAGAAGGATCTTCATTCATAGATAAGTAAATACAGAATATAAAAGGGAAAAAAGTAAAAAGGGGGAGGCAGTGATTTACAACTAGAGATTCAAAAAAGGTCTCTTAAAGGAGATGGTTCTTTAGCAAAATTTGGAATGGAGTTAGGGACTCAGAGGTCAGAAGGCGGGCATTTTGGGTCTGGGAAACGGCTTAGCTCAGGCTACTGCCAGACACAAAGGGGAATCAGAAGGAAATAATCAAATCACATCCACTCTACTGAAGAGGGATGCTGCAGACATTTAATTCAACTAAATAAACGTTTTTTAGCTCCCTAATGAAGTAAGTTGATAGTTTCATTGGGGACTAAGGTCCCTGGATAAGGGGGGACAAGGCAAACTCACACTTCCTTTATCCAGAGGTCTCTTTTCTGACAGCTTCACCAAAATGGAAGTCTGCCAAAAGCCAGGAGGACTCAAAGGAGGTCAGTGATCATGCAAAATAGCTGTCACATACACTTATCCATCATCGTCTCTGTGTGCTCTTTCTGGCAAAATCCAGAGCAGATTCTGCTCTATTGGCTTAAGGCAGCAGTAACTGCTTCCATCATCCTCCAACCCGAGTCAAGTCAATAAAGTTTGTATAATAATATACAAACAAAGGAATTAATAAAATGGATTTGGAAAATTAGGGATGAGAGGAAAAATCAGTCACCCCATATCATTTATCCAGTACATGTTTGTGGCAAAACCAGTGACCCTTTATCAATTATAGATGCTTTGTTGAAAAGTACTGTCAAGGTGGTCAGAGTAGGGAGATATCACAGGATCATAGATTTTGAGTTAGAAGGGACCATAGGATTTGTTTGGTCCAATCCCCTCATTTGCTAAATGAGGCTTTGGAGACCCAGAGGGCTTAGCTGACTTTTCCAAGGTGACACAGTGGAAAGTCACAGAGCTGGAGTTTGAACTTTGCTTCTTCTGGTTCCAAACTCACTTCTCATTTTTTTTTTTTTACACTCAAAGGACTATTAGGGCTGGGAGCAAAAAAAAAATGAGAGTGGGCTTTTGATTGAGTTTTGGATACATTAGCCAGAGGAAATCACTACCAGACCATACTTATAATATGGATCTCTCTCCCCAGCAGTATGAACATTGCTCTAAGACTATTGGCACTGTGGTTTCCATGCTGAACCCCATGTTTCATTTTGGTCTCTGAGCTCAAAAGACAATAATGAAATTGCATTTATTCTTTGTAAAGTGTTGTTTGCCCCCTTCTGGAAACTTTCTTTCTGGAGATTTTCTCTTACCTTTGCCCTGAGGTCCCATCTTGGATGCATTCATGAAGAGATGGGCAATAGTGATAGGGACTCCTTGCTTGCTTTCTGTGCACCCACTACCCTGATATCTGCCTCCGTCCATTTTCTCTGGCTGAGGTAAACAGGAATCCTCTTCCTCTTCGCTACCACAATCCTGCCTATCCTTCATCCCCCAGTTTTCCCTGAACTCTTCATTCTCGCCATGATGTTCCTCTTGCTTGAACTCCTAAAGCATTCACCTCATGGCTTGTAACACATGGTTCCATACTTATGTTCATGCATTTTGGTCCCTTTTTCCTACTAGAGTCTCCTATCTTCAAGTGTTCTCCACAAGGAATGGATTTTTTCTTCTTTCTCCCCTCAAAACACCTAGAACAAGGCAGACCACACACCCAGAAGGCTTATCCCCATCCCTATGCCATCCAGGAAATCGCCATTTTTGAATCTCAGCTCTGCTCCTTTCTGTTTGGGCACTTCCCATTTCTGAAACTGTTTCCTTACCTCTAAAAGGAAGGGATTAACTTGGGTAGTCTCTTAGGTCTCTTAGCTCTACATTCTATCATTCTACAAGCCCATTAGCAAGCAAAAGTGATTACTTTTTGTGAGCATCCAAAATATGCCACAAGAAGTGTTTTTGGTTTTGTTTTAATCTTAGGAGGGAGAAACCTCCCACTTCTTACTCAATCTGAGTCTTTGGACTCTTTTTATTTACTGCAGACACAGGTCTAATCAGTTTGGATAGGTCATGTTCCAGTCCCTAGGAGATTAGATGCATCAGACAAAAACCAGAGCAAGGGTAAAAGGGGCCAGAAAAGCACCCTGGCAATGGCAAAAAGTTGATAACTTGACTTCAGTGCTATAGTAGAAGGAGTCTCTGGCTTGGAAAACTGGGTCCCCATCACTACTTGCTCTAGCTGTCTGGTCATGACTACTTAAAACTCACTGACATTCAGTTTCCTCATCTGGAAAATCAGGCCAGGATCCTGGATTTAGACTTGAAAGGGACCTTGGCATTTTTCTCTTATAATCTGCCTGGAAGTGCAGCCCTCCTGTGATAATAGCTACGTGTCAACTCACAAAATCGGCCAGGCGGGGTGGCCCGTCATGCCTTTGCTGCTGAATGGGCAAATTCCAGGTGTGGTGTTGTCATGGGACGGAAGGCGGGTTTCTGAACTGAGATGGCTCCTAATGAGGATACTGGGCTGAGCACTCATAAAAATCAGGCAAAGAGCGGCAGCTAAGGTCCACTTCAGAAATCCAAGGAAAGCTATCCTCACTCAAACATGAAGAATTCTTCAAAAAATGATCAAAAGAGATCTCCTAGTAGAAATGGATCCGTCATGTACGGACAAATTCGGGGGGAAGGGAGAAGCTCTCCTCCCCATTCAAGACATTTTTAAGTGCAAACTCTAAAACAGGCACTGGAGAACAAACAAAAAGAAAGAAAATACAAGAAGAAAGTTTGAGAGCCGAAGGAGACTTTTATCAGTCATCTTGTCCACAGCTTCATTTTTTAAGATGAGGAAAATGAGAACTAAGGAGGATGAAGGTGAAGATCATGCAGCATTACTAGAGGGGCTCTAGTGTAAATCCTGGCCCTTTGATAACCAATCCAATATGGTCTTTCCACCTCACTACCCCCCTGGAGCGTATAATCCAAGAGGCATAAAAGCAATAGTACTTTCCATTTCTGTAACACAATTATCTGATTTGATCCCTAAAACAACTTTACAAAGTTTGCACAAAAATAATCACTATTCTTGTTGGTAGGACTATCACTGAGGCTAAAAGGTGGAGGGATACATAGATAGGAAAGCCAGGCCTTCTCCTTCTGATTTTACTGCTTTTTTCACCACCTCGTGCTTGACATTTACTTAAAGAGAACCCAAATCAGAATATGACAGATGCAGCAGAGAAATCTCAAAGTGGCAAAGAACAATATGCATTCAGAGGATAAAGTATTCTCTGGGCAGAGTATAGTTGGGATTGAAAATGGGAGGAGGACTCCTAAAAATAGGAAGAAAACTTGGAAAATTGGGAGGTTGAAATCCCATAAGGTGCTACTGCCCCAGATATCTGACTGCCATTATTCTATAAACAATGCAATTTTTATTTGGATTTTGCATCAGATGGCTTAGGTTCAAATCCCAGATCGGCCACTTACTCTCCAAATGAGCATGCAGTTCTTGTTTATTATATGCCAGACAGCGTGCTAATTGCTTTACAAATATTACCTCATTCATGTGGTGCTCACTCACGAGGATCCTAGGAGGTAGGTGCTATTATTATCCTGATTTTACAGTTGAGAAAAGTAAAGCTGACCAGTTAAGTGACTTGTACAGGATCAGTCGGCTACTAAGTATCTGAGAGCAAATTTCAAATCTGTAATCCCTCTAATCTCAGTGTTCCATCCACTGCTCTGCCTAGCTACAATTGGAGGGCTAGAATCACATCTCATAATATTTTTTTTTTATTCCTCCTAGTTCTTCTTCCTGCCTTGTCACCTGCTGAACCCTTAATGCAAGATGTGAAACACAGGAGGTCATCAGTTAATATTTATTATTGTTTTGTTTTCATTCATTCCATTAGCAAAAGCAGACTTTTTATTCTTCTGTAACATGCTCCCTGATGCTCCATTTCCATCTTGTTACTTTACTACTCAAAAACCATCAGAAACTCCCAGCTTCCTACCAAAGAAAGATGAGCTTCTTATTGTAGCTCTCTTCGGTTGGACTTGAGCATCCTTTTCCCACCTTAAGATAAACTTCTGCCCTTTTCTTCTTCTGAAATCCAGCAGAATTCAATTCCTGCTTCCAACATTTTCAAATTGTCATTCAAGCTATCTACCATCGCTAGAACAGCCTCCCTCCATCTCACCTATCTCCAGCTCCTAAGGTTCTCACTTTCTTTCATGGTCTAGCTCAAGATCTATCTCTTCTCTGAAACCTTCCATCTTCCTCTCCTCCAATTTCTCATGCATTATCATCCCTGGGCCCCATAGCGCCACACTGCCTTGAATCGTGCTGATCTGTGTCTATGTCTTTCCACCCCATGCTCCCAATAGGTTGTGAATTCTGTAAGAATGGAGTCAATGGCCTATTTGTGCTTGGATCCACCAAGATGCCTTGCACCAAACAGTGGGTTCTTAATGCTTCCTGAAAGAATTAAATAGAATGTGCCCTCTTCCATACAGCCCTCCTTGAATTCATCATCTAGAAATGCTCTCACCTTACACAGATCTTTCACTTTCCTATTTCAACATAGATCTATCTCGTTCAACTTTATATTATACTGCCCTTTGCCCCCAGGGTCACCTCCTCATTCTAGACTGTCCAGTGCTTGTTGGTAAGGACTGTGACTTCAAGGCCCCTTTTTCAGGGTCCTGCCCAGAAGAGGCTTTTACCACATTCCCAGGTAAAGTCAGATCTTTGAAAGATTCTACTAGACACTCTGATAACTAATCAGTCATGTGTTAATTTATGTGACAACTGGTAAAGTTTATTTATGCTCTTTAATTTCTATAAAGAGCTGATATATCTTCTGCTTTGATGCAAACATGTTAATATTTATCAATGTTTTTACTGCATTGTCTTGGACAGTAACTCAAAAAAATAGCCCCTGGGATGAGATGATATTTAATGATCATATTTTATCATCAGAATCATTCTCCATGGTGCATGAGGTCCAGCCTCCAGTGATAAGTGGAAATGAGGCCATCTCTACAGGCAAAAATCTGTTCCTATTATGAGAGCCAAAAGTCAGATCAACCTAAATCTAGGTCTAATAGAAAGACTCCTAAATCACAATGAGCACAGAACTTCATCTCAGTTTCCTTCTCTCTACAATGAAGGGCTTGAACCAAATATTCTCTGGGATTCCTACTTCATCTATGAGACAATGATTCCAAAAAAGGTAGAATTTTAACAATGACTTTGCATAAACTGTAATAGACTCTGACTTTCATTATATAGTTCCTCTATCAACCCCCTGTTGATAGGTGGTTCAGTGGACAGAACACTGGGCCTGAAGTCAGAAAGGCCTGAGTGTAAATCTTACCACAGATTTTCTAGACATTTGACACTACCTTAGTCCACTAGAGAAAGAAATGACAAACTACTCCAGTATCTCTGCCAAGAGAACCCTGGACAGAGCAGTCCCTAGGCTCACGGAGTCAATCACAACTGAACAACAACATTGACCCTGTAGCAAATCCTACTCTAAAGGAAAGAATTCTATAGTAACTAAGGACTGAAATCTCTTAGCTCACTGAGTCGAGTCCCTTCTCTCTGGGTCTCATTAGCCTCATGTCTTAAAACAGGTGGTAGGGAGGGTTGGAATGGACGATCTCTGGGGCCTTCCATTTAAGACAAGTCTATGTCCTCGGTTCTAAAATTCACTTTAGGGCTAAACATTTGATATTCCATGTCCTGAGACTCCCCAGATTTGTAGTCTATGATTTAAGATCCAGCGTTAATATTCTACAGTGTATGCTCTAAGGCCATGTCCAGCTCCAACATTTAACAGCCTACATTCTATAGTCTTTCAAGATCTAATATTCTGTTTTCTAGTTCCCTGCTAGGTGATACAAAAGAATATACAATTGGTAATATACTCCTGAGGAACTTAAAAATCAAGATGAGGAGTTAAGATATAAAATGATATAAAACAGTCACATAACAATTCTAGCAATGAGTGAAGTGGTGGACTGTTTGGTACAGACTGATTTGGTTCAGGAGTTCTGAGACAGGAAGATATGAGCGTAGGCTGGAGTGTTGAGGAAAGATTCTCAAGGAAGGACAAAAAACAGATTGGATAGAGAGAAATGACTTGTCCAGGAAGAAAACATAGAATTTCACAAAATATATGAATTGGGGCAAGGAATCTACATGAATTATTAAGCATGGAATATGTGCCAGATGTCATGCTAATTTCTAGAGATACAAAACTAAAAATGAGATTGTGCTTGCTCTCAAGAAGCTTTCATTCTAAAAAATCAGGTATTCCATGTGGTTCTAAATGTTAAGAAAGGAGTTACAGGTAGGCATATTTTGTTTAACATAAGAAACAATTTCCTAAGTTATTCACTATATTAACTATGTTTCGGCTGAAGGAAAAAAAAAGCAATGGTAGCAATTATTATTTCAGAAAAATCAAAAACAAAATTAGACCCAATTAAAAGAGATAATTAGTGAAACCACATTTTCACTAAAAGGTACCATAGAAAATACAGAAATACTAAATATTTTATAGAAAAATTTCTTATAAAGGCTTTATTTCTCAAATACAAAAGGAACTGTCAAATTTTAGAAATAATTGAAGAAATTAGAGTAGACAAAGAGGAAACAAAACTATCACTCTTTGCAAATGATATGATGGTATATTTAGAGAATCCTAGAGACACAACTAAAAAATGATGTGAAATAATGAACAACTTTAGCTAAGTTGTAGGATATAAGATAAATCCACATAAATCATTGGCATATATATATATATATATAGCCCAGCAGCAAGAGATAAGAAGAAAAATTCCATTTAAAATGGCAGATAATATACAATATTTGGGAGTCTACCTGCCAAGACAACATCAGGAACTTTATGAATACAATTATGGAACAAGTTTCACACAAAGTAAGATCTAAACAATTGAAAAATTATCAATTTCTCATGAATGGGCCAAGTTAATATAATAAAAATGGTGATTCTACCTAAATCAATCTAGTTAATAAGTACTATACCAATCAAACTACAGAAAATTACTTTATAGAGCTGGGAAAAAATGGTAAGAAAACTCATCTGGAAGAAAAAAGTGAAGAATATCAAAAGAATTAATGAAAAAAAAAACATTAAGGAAGATAATTTAGCCACGCCAGACCTAAAACAATATTATGAAGTGGCAGATACCAAAATCACTTGACACTGGCTAAGAAATAGTGTGGTAGATCAATGGAATAAGTGTCTCTAGCCCCTACTACAGTGGTTGGCACATAATATACACTTATATTCTTGATTAAGTCAAGATATCTTGACAAATCAAGAATATAAGTATATATCATCTTTATGATACTTATGACTTCTGTAGGTAATTGTCAGCCAAACCCTATTTCTTCAGCTTCTCATGGTTATACATAATGCAAGATTACACTGTACTTATTATTTGATACAAAAATACTTTGTTGAGTCTCTTCTCTATTATGGTTATTCCCATGTTTATGCTGACATCATAAAAGGATACATGGATACAGCTGTTCAATGATTTATCAGTCATATACAATAAGATTTAGGCATTCAAAAGAAAATGGTCTAGCAATCCACAAAAGAAAATTAATATGTAAATATAGATACCTTAGACAGGCATGGGATATAAATAATAATCTGGTTTCCAAATTCCTTGTAGCCCTGCCCTTAGCAGAAAGGTGGGGACTGTTTGTATGGAATGTGATATACTATCTATAGTCGTTGTTTATGGCTATGAATTGATTTTGTTTAAATATTTTTTTTTTCTTTTTTAAGAGGAAAGGCTCAATGCATAGGAGAGAAAAGAGACAAGAGCAAGGTAAAGGTGAATAGTCATGATGTAAAAATTAAAAAGCAATATCATTTTTAAAAGATTGAATAAAAGGAAAGTGGGGTAGAGTGAATTTGGGAAGTATTGTAGCATTTTCAACGCCCCCTTCTTAACATATACCAAAAAATATTTTCAAACATCAGTATTTTATCAGTGATCTTATATAAAAGACAATAGGACTAAAGGATTCTAAAGGCTTTTCCAGTTCTAAATCAAACTATCCCTTATCTTCAAATATAATAACTCTGACTAATAACAAGAGCTAATTGAATTGTGATTTGAGGCTTACAAAGTCTTTAATAAATATTGTCTCATTTTATTGTCACAACTACCATGGGAGGCAGGTGCTCCAATTACCTCTATTTTACAGATGAGAAGACTGAGGCAGAAGGGTAAGTGACTTGCTGGCAAGTATCTGAGAGCCACCTAGATGCCTCATTCTTCAAAAAGCTCTACTTGGATCCTCATTTCTCTAATGTTTGAAGCTTTACTTAATTCTTTTCTTAGTAATAACTGTGAATTTCTTTATTAAATAATAATGCTTCTACTACCTACCTTGCCAAGTTATTTTAAGTATCATTATTTCCATTTTATAGATGAGGAGATTTAGGTTCCCAGAAGTTAAATGCAGCCTACAGGAGGTTAGAATGGGCAGAGCTGCTTACTATACTTGCTTAGTATACTATACTTGATCTTACTTTACATCATACTGCTTCTAATACATTCTTGCTGTTATCTCCAACTCAACATGTCTAAAACTACCTGACTCATCTTCCAGTTGCCCCACTTCTATTACTGGCACCTAAATCCATCTTTCCAGTATCTCCAGCACCCATTAGAAATATATTCATGTGCCCTATTTATGCTCAGTCTTTAATGTTGCCTGTTAGCATCTCTTTGGTGCCCCATTGGACAGAGCAACAGACTTGGAGTCAGGAAGACTCACCTTACTGAGTTCAAATGTGGCTTCAGACACATATTTAGCTGTGTGACTCTAAGCAAGTCACTGAAGCCTGTTTACAGTTTTCTCACTTGTAAAATGAGCTGGAAAAGGAAATGGCAAACTACTCTAGGATCTCTGCCAAGAGAACCCCAAATGGGGCAACTACAAATCTGGTATGACTGAAAATGACTGACCATTGAATGTTATCATCTATTTAGCTTGATAATTTTAAGTCCTTCCTTTCTACTTCATTGCTATTTCTGCTCCTACTCATTCCCTTCCCCTTAAATTTAAAAAAAAAATTAAGATACTTTGCTGAACTACAACCGTATCCTCAGGCACCATTCTGGAACCCTGGATAAAGCACAGGTTTGGGGCCCTGTCCCTGCTTTGTTACATGGCATGTATCTGACCTCAGCCAAACTACTTCCTGGAGCTCTGGGGGAAGGAATTGAATTAAATGCTCTCTAATTTCCTTCCAGCTTTCTTCTGCTGTTTCTATGATTCTGTGTTCTGTGACCAGAGTTCCCTTCCAGCTCTAAAATCCTACATTTTTATCATCAACTCCATTCCAGCTTTGACATCCTGTTTTCTGTTTGACAGCCCCTTTGAGAGCTAAGACTCTATTCTAAAGTCCCTTTCAGATCTGACAGTTGAGAAGCAATTTTGTAAGGTTCTTTTCAGCTCTAACAATTTATGCACCAGGATTCCTACCTTAAAATGCTATATGACCCCGACTCAGAGTCTAGAATGTGAACTCTCTAAAGCCATATTTGTGAACACCTTTGAATCTCTACCTAACCCAGTAAAACCCCCCTTTCTCCCTTGCTGTTTGTTTTCTGGTCCTCATGGAGGAAAGAAAGCTTTTGCTACTACAAAAGCAAGTGACTATTCCTTTCACAGATAAGAGCCACACCCAGACTTTTCTCTAAGCATAACAGCATCAGGCTTCAAAGACACTCAGTCACATCAAAGTCAACCCTCCAACATAAAAGTAATTAAGGAAAAGTGTCTGGTGTGTTAGGATGTTTTATAGATGTTTTAAATCATCTTTGAGGGCTTGAAGCTGAATTACTTGTTTTGTTTGTTTGTTTTTCTCTACCAAGATAAGACCACTTTATTCTTAAGGACAAAATTAAAGCCTTAAGAAATATGAATATCCATCTAACTTTCATTTTAACAAGCTTCTCTCCACCCCCTTATTTCTCCAGATGTCAGATCTAGAAAAAAAATACCCTCCCTTTATCAACACCCCCTAAATCAGTACGTAACCACAGCAGTAGCCAGGCGAAGCACAAGGAAAGTAAAACTGTCTACACATTGCCAATTGTGTTTCTTCTCTGCTTGAGACTTTAACCCTGGTATACAGGGGCTGAGCTAAATTGGATCTATCAAGGGAAAGAAAACTTCTTTTGGGGAGTTACAAAGCTTCCCTTGAGGCAGCTCACTGTTTCTTTTTCTTTCCTTCTTCCTCTTCCTCCTCTTCCCCCATTTCCTTTACAGGGTATAGCATAATGCACACTTTACATTTTATAAAGAAATTCTGTCCCACCGGGAAGGCACCGTTTAGACTTCCATGAATGAATGGTCCCTCCTTCAAACCACATGTTCCTCTTCAAGCTCTCAAGCCTGACTTCTTTGGGGGGACTCTGGGCCTGTTTCTGGGAAGGACCCCTTTTCCAAATTCTGACATCCCTGAGAATATTGATGCGTTCTGGAACTGTGCTGCTGGAGCTGAAGGAGGCTCCCCAAGGAGCACTGCAAATCCTGGAGGGCATGGACCAAAGCTTCACCTCCCCCCCCATTTCCTACTTGCAGTAGTTCAGGACTAGCCCTGGGATACCTCAGCCGAAATCTCTGACTTAGCAGGACTTTCCACAGGATCACTTGCCTCAAATAGGGAGCCCCAGATAAAAGGACCAAGCGTTCTTGCTTTCAGCACCCAGCAATATCCCAACCTGAACTCGGGAAAGCAATTTCCCACTCAGGGGGGAGTTCTTCCAGCCCCAGGACCCCTCCTATGCAGCCACAGCCAGATTTAACATCCCAAAATCTGTGGTGAAACCCAGATTTTTCTTTGTTTCCGCCCACGCTGAGATGGAAACGCCCTACTGCCCCTTCCCATCTTCTCCCCTTCCCCCACCTTGTGAGCCAGGCTCACTTTAACCCTTTGACTCTCAATCTCGCTGGCTCAGCAGTCCCTCTCTCATCTATTAATAGACCAGGAAGGCTGGGAGGCGGTGCCTCTGTCATGGCGATCCCTAGTTCACCCTATTTCTACTCCATAACCCCCGCCCTACCCCCCCCAGAAGGTAAAGGAAATGGTTCCCAGAGGGTGCCGGGGGGAGCCACAGGCTCCATTGTGCCACAGGCTGCCTCCTTAGGGGCGCCAGAGGGGCGTAGGGGGGGAGGTGTCTGGAGACTGCATGCAACAGAGGTCCCCTCCCTCTTTTGTTCTGTTTAGCATCCATAGAAAGCCACCTTCCCACCCAGTCCGCTCTCTCCCCCTCCACTGCATCTCCCTCCCTTCCCATCTCTGGTAGTGTGGACCAACTCAGAGCTTGAAGAGCTATCCAAGGTCCCTAAAGGATCCATGACTGGTATTACCATTGAGTCAGAGACAGGGAGACAGCTGAGAGTAGAAAAGGGGAAGATGGGGGGGGCATTGCAGCGATCGGCACCTACCCCCACGCTCTTCAGACCCTCGGGAAGCAGAGACCCCACTCCCAACAGACACACCTGGTTCCAAAGTCCCACAACCCTCCCCCCCCCAATTCTCCCTACACACACACACCAGGCGCCGAGGGGAAGGGTTTGTAGAAGGTCCATTCCATGGTCCCACAAGTAAAGGCCAACACTTGCCCTGGCTCTCAATTTGTAGCCGCCGTTGTCCGAGCCAGGTTTTCAGCCCCCTCCCACCCCACCCCCTGCTCCAAGGCCGGGGTGGCGGCTTTCTATGTATCCCCCACCCCCTCCCACCTAACAAAGGCCAGAGAGCTTGGGGAGGAAGCCTCATTGTGCTCCCTGGGCTGCTCTTACCGTTATATGAGGGATGCTCTTCTTGCCCTGATAAGACATGGTCCCTCGCCCTCTGGGGGGGCTCTGTCTCTGTCCCTCTGAGGCTCAGGCTCTGGCTCTCCCCCTCAGCCTCCGAGTCTCAGCCGCTCACACAACGCCCCAGTGGGCGGACCCGGGCAGGCTCGTCGCCCAGCCAGCAAACGTTTCCAATTATTTTAAGCAAGGTAGTTTTCGCTTCCAAAAGCAGAACGGCGGCGTTGGTACGAAAGCTGCCACCTTATTTTTTTTTCCGGCTGCAATAAAACAGGGCCGGGTCTCCCAAAGGGAGTTGGCTAGAGAGAGCTCCTTCTAGAGGCTGCACCAGCGCCCTCTCGGCTGCAGGAACCTAGCAGGATTCGCCCAGCTCAGCTCAACCCAGGAAGCGCTTCCTTTCCAATCTTCCTTCTCCCCCCCAACCCCAACACACGCTTCCTCCTTTCCACTCCTCGAGCTCACCGCCCCCCAACACACCCACCAATCTACCTCTGCTCCCCACCCGCAGGTCCAGGCGCACGGAAGCTGGAGGGAGCTCCCGGAGCAATCAATCCTTCCAAAAGCCAGGAGGTTCTTGCCATTCGTTTTGGGTTTGTAAACTCCCCCCCTCCCCCCCGTTGCTTGCTATATGTGTTTATAAAAAGGTATCTGGAAACTCAAATGGACTTTGCCTTCACTGCTACAGGTGCTTTAACATCTTGAGGTGTGAATGGGGGGGGGGCACTCTAGCAGGAAGCATCTGGGTTGGAAAGGCCATATCTAATTGTAGCCCAAATAAGGCTGCACCTACAGGTGATCAGATAGCAGAGGGGCTTTGGCCTTAGATCCCAAGATCTAATTATTTGCCTGTGAGGTGAGCACACCTTAGAGAAAAGTGATTTACAAATTCTATCTAGAGGAGAGGAGGAGGTAGAAGGGAAAACACTGGTCCTCCTCAGCTTAGTCAATTTACTCCTTGCCCAAAAGAAACCCAAGATCCCCCCTCCAATTCTAAAGTTAGATTATTTTAAGATTCAGGCTTCAGAATCAGTTGAGTTTAAAAGGCAAGTGTTACTAAGTGGGTATTTTCATTTGAGCTGTCAGTTCTGCCTCCTTTCTCCTTTCAAAGCTGAATTATATTATGGGTCTCTGGAGGTGGAACCCAGTGGAAAGCCAGAGAGTAAACCTGACAATACACCCCAGTTCCCCTCCATTCAGTCAAGGGAGAAGGACCTATGCATTGAATAGGCCAGAGCCACCATCAAGTTGCCGATGGTTTGACCCATATTTCAAAGATAGAATAAGTCACTTAGTCCTCCTGGGTTCCTAAACTGAATTCTGTCCAGCAGATTTATTTAAGAAATTTCTACCATAAAGTTCTCGAGATATGTCGGGATGGGGCATGGAAATGTCCCCAACGAAATGGGAATACTTGGCAACAAATGAAAAGGAGGAAGTGAGGCGTCCCGGTGCCCAGCTGGCCAATAAAATGATGGAGTCGTGCCTCAGGAATAGAAAGGGGAGAAAATTGAAGAGAAGCAGGGAGGGGGCTGAAGAGGAGGAGAATAGGGGAGAATAACCAAAAGAGGCAGAATGCTGGGAAAGAAGATTCCTCCTGGAAATCTGTAAACTTTGGGTTCTGACTCAATCACTGGGTGTAACCATTGGCTAATCCCTTCACTCTCAGCATCCATTTTCCTATCTGTGAAATGGGAATGGGAACGCTTGTACCAGCTGCCCCCCTGAGTTGTAAATCTAAATCATGATGCAGAAATGGAGTTACTATCAATAGAAAGTACTGAGCACTTTTAACCTGGGTTCCATGGAAGTGCCCCCCCCCCACCTCTCTCTGTAACCCAGTAAGTTTGGGGCAGCAAATATGGGTCTCCCAGAAGCCAGCTCTCCCCTAGGCCACTGGGAGGCAGGCAGGGCGTGGAATTTGGGCCTAGCCTTGAAGCAGAGGAGCAGCTCTGGTTCGGAGGGGGGAGGGCCAGAGCTCAGCTGGATTGGGCCTCAGTGCTCCATTAACTCTTCCTAAAACCTCGGGGTTGCCTTAAAACCACCCTTTGTCCAGCTCCCGTGACGCCAAAGAGGGTGGAGGCTCATCACACCGCCGCAAACCCCGGCCCCTAGTGGCTCTGACCGGCTCAGCTCCAGTCTACACGTGGGCTTAGCGCAGCAGGAACCTGCCTGGGAGATCACTGCCTCCTAGACTTCAGTCACACCTCTCTCGCAGCTCCCAGACAGCCCCTTCATTGGGGAGCCAAGAATCAGGGGTTGGGGGACACAAGCTCCTGCCAGCTTTGACCAGTGACTGCCACTGGCCCTTAATGGTGGATTCCAACCCTTATGTCACTGGACTGTTTGGCTCTCCTCATGCCCGGGAGCAAAGTGGCTTATTAGAGAGGAGCAAGGCGAGCAACTTGGACTTGAAGGGGCTGGCCCAAGGTCATGCAGCTAAGACTTGGTAAAGCTGGGACTGGAAAAGACTGGAAAAGAAACCGCCTCGTTCTTTCCAGCAAGCACCCCCCCCCCATCGTTCCCACGTGAAGCCAAGGGGATGCAAGCCCTGCCAGCATCTGCCCGGCTCCCCCACTCTGCAAGGCCTCCGAAGGGAGGCTGAGTCTCAGCTCCAGGTCGCTTCACCCAAGCAGTCCCTTCCCCGCCCCCAAGCCAGCCGCGCAGTCGCTTTGTTCCATTGGAAAGCTTGCCCGGATGGCAGGTGGAGGCGGAGAGGCTCAAGCGAAGTCTTGCGCCTCCTTTCCGAGCCAGCTCTCTTAGAGGTCAGGACCACAAGGCTGCGGACTTCAGGGAAGGGATGTGCGGGGGCTGGAGGGGGATTACGGCCTGGCCGTCTCTGGGTTCTTAGCTTTTCCCAGGCTATCCTCGGACTGGCTACAGGAAAGCTTGGGCACTCAGTGTGTGGGGTGCCTCCTGGAGGCTCCCCCCCCCCCCCTGCCGCTTCCCTTACTCTGGGGCTCTGATGCTGCCTGCCAGCAAACCGTTGGCTGGATGTTCAAGTCCCAAGTTTGAGTCCGCCTGTGGCCCCCGAACCTCTTCCATGTCTCCATTTCCTGTCCCCTTCCCTTCCCTCCCTGCCCCCCAAGCCTGCAGTGGCTCGCTAAGGAATAGACCCCTGGGGGGAGGGGGTCTGCAGTCTAGGTTTCTCTTCCCCGCAGCCTCACTGCTTTCCCTCCGTAGACCATATGTTGTTCTCCCCCACCCCCTCTGCACACACGCGCGCGCGCGCGCACACACACACACACTCTTCCCTTTTTACCTTCCCATTGTCCGGGCCCTGGAGCATTTCCTTCCCCATGGGGTACCGGATCTCCACGCCCGGAGTCTTGTCATCCCTGTCTCCCGGGGAGCTGATGACGGAGCCGGACACTTCGCTCACGTCGCTGGCGGTCTCGCTGAAATTGTCCCCCGTCTCCCCCAAGAACATCATGTCGGGCCTGCTGCTGCTCCGGGGAGTCCGCGAGCCCTTTCTGCCCACGCTGTAGGCATCGAAGTCGATGGTTTTGTTCTCGTAGGCGCCCTCCACTGAGGCGAACATGCCCCCATATTTCTGGCGGGGGGTCTGGGCTGTGGTCCCCGGTCGGGCCAGGTACACAGGCAGGTCGTCCTCCTTATTCCAGTTCCTCTTCCTCTCAGCCATCCTGTAGCGCTCACCTCCTCTACGAGCCCCTCCGTGTCTCCGGTCCTCGCCCCCCTCCCCGCCCCCCCACTCGAGCTGCTCCCGCACCTTCACTCCCGAGCTGTGCCGTCGCCAAGGATCCCACACATGAATGAATGGAGCGATGGATGGATGGATGGATAGATGGATGGAGCAATTAGGGTGAGGGGAGGGGAAGGGGGAAGGAAAGGGAAGGGAAGGGGGTGAAACCCAAGTAGATCTTAAAAGGAGGCAAGAGAAGCCTGCAGCCCCGTTAGAGCACGTGAAATAAAGTACAAAGGGCAGGCGATGGAGATGCTGGCAGCAGGGAAAGGTGGTGGCAAGTACAGCAGAGGCTGTGGCGGCGGCTGCAGGACCGCAGTGCACTAGCTGCTGCTCCCCAGTTAGAAAGACTGATCCCGATTGGAGAGAAAGGGTGGGGGAAACCCTCTTCTGCACCTACTCACACGCGCACAGGCACGCGTGCGCGCACACACACACATACGCACAAGGGGCTACTCCACTCCGGGAAGCTGCCGCCCCTCACGCCACCCCTGCCGCCTCGGCTACCGCTGCTGAGCCGTCTGCACCTGCAAGGGCTGCGGCTCCCCCGCCAGAGCGCAGCGAAGGTGACCCGGACCTCAACTCCACAGCCCCCTTTCCCGAGGGCGCCCTGCGCCACAGTACTCAAAGCCTGCTGGCTCCGGGAGAGCCGAGGCTCCCTCCAGCTCCAGGGGATCAGGACTCCTTCCTCGGACCCGCTGGGCCAGCCTGCCCTCCACGCCAGGAGCCATTCTGGAGGCCAGAACGTTCGGGAAACAGCCGCTCCCCCATTTGCTCCGTTTTCGGACTCCTAAGAAAAAAGAGTCACCCCAAAGCCAAAGATGCTCACTTCGACCAAGCACAAGGACTGGTTTCTTCCTTCTGTCTGGAGCCCAGACGTGGGAGTGGACCAAGGGACGAGGGCGCTGGAAGAGAACACCAGCCCCGGGAAGAGACACTGACTGCTGCCAAGAGACACAGCTCCTGACACGGAAGTAATCGGCGCCAGCTCTGAGGCCGCCGCCTAAACCACACAGCCCCCCCACTCGGGCTCGAACCGGGGGATTCAGGCCCTCCGTACCTGTGACCGGACAGTCTCCTGGGTAGAGCAAGTCCTGCAGGCCCATGTCTGCCTTCTTCCCAGACTTAGGTTAGACCTCCCTCATGCTGTGGAACCTGGCAAGTCCTGGGAGCTGTCCTTTCAGCACTCTCAGGGACTCGGTCTCTCTCTGCTCCCCAGGAGCAGGGCTGCAGCAGGAGGGCAAGAGACACTTCACACCTGGAGGCAGCTCATTCCTGTAGCTCTAAGGTTTCCACAGATACTCCTAACTGTGATTCAGGAGACAGGAGAGACTGGAGAGTTGGGCTCTTTTCCTGAGAATTGGATCATTCAATGGCTTTTATCACTCTAGCCTATAACTGGATTCAGATGATGTGACAGCTGGAAGCGACATCAAAAATCATGTAAATCAATTCTCTTATTTCAAAGATAAGAAATCAAATCCTAAGGAATGGAAACGAGCTGGTCAAGGTGATAGATGTGTGTGTGTGTGGGGGGGGCATCTGTTTGGTCCCAGTTCACTTTATTACTATACTCTATAGATTTCTTATCTTCTTTTCCCATATGCATTTGTTCATTCCACAAACATTTAAGTACAATATACCAAATGCATTGTAATAGGTACAGAAAGTCATATGTGTGTATATAGATTATACACACATACATACAAACTTCTTCAAAAGCAGTAGAATATGGGGAAAATATTGCACTAGAGAAATGTCCTTAATGGAAAGGGATATCATGATGGGATAACCTCTACATTATCTTAATTATGAATTATCTTTCTAACTCCACCTTGGTATAAAAGAAAGTATCCTGGCATTCTGGGCAGGAATGTAGGAGACCTGAATTCAAGTGCTAGCTCTGATGTGGGAACATGGGTCAGGCTTGAAGTTCCATTTCCTCCTCCAAAATACAGGGTTACCTACTTGCACAACATTTGGACAAAAGAACTTAGTGCTATAAAATGTGAACAGTAACTATTTTAAAATACTGAGTCTCTTTTAAGACAGAGATTTTATCTTCATGAACATTCAATAAATTTCTCCCTCCAATTTCCCTTTCCCCTCCAACTGAGAAAGAAAAAACAATACTCCTTTACCAAACATATATAATCATGGAAAATAAATTCCTGCATTACTTGCCTTTTTTTTCTTAGTCCAAATGCATACTGTGCACTCCCATGCAATGTGCATGTGTGCACATCAAGTTATAGATAATTTTTAACTAAATATGAACAAACACTAAGCTAAATAAACAAATATAACAAACCAAGATTTAAAAAGAACATTTGGTAAAGATACAAAGGTGGTGGTGGTAGCGGTGGTTGCTGTTAATCTTGCAAAGAGATACTCAGATTAACAGCAACCATCACTCCCACCACCACCTTTGAAAACTCCAAATTACCCAAACTGAAAATCTGCCCTCCCTTTTAAAAAGTCATTTACATAAGACTTCCGCCCAAATAGACTTTATTTTCTTTTGCCTAACCTGTCTCCATGACTAAAAGCTAAGATTCATGTGATTTAAATAATCAATACCATGTCTATTTAGCCACTCAGAACCTAAGGTGGGATAGAATGAAAATAACTAAGACCTTTTAACTGACTTTCTTTCCTTCAGCCTCTCTTCCCTCCTTCTCCAAATAAATTTAATGCAAAACATATATAAACATGTTATTCCCCAAGTCAAAAAAACTTCAGTAGAACCTGATTACAAATAGGACAAAATACTAATTCCTTAGCCTGGAATTGAAGACTTGTCAAAGTTTGGACTTCAGTCTACTTTTCTACCCTTATAAACTCTACTATCCTATGTGTAATTTTGTGTTACAGACAACTGGATTACTAGCTGTTACATGATCTCCTGCCATCTTCCATCTTCGTGCACTGGTGCTTTTGGGAACTTGGGGATGATTCTGGAAATCCACTGGCAGTAGATATGAATCCCTTGATTCTGAAACAAAGGTTTTAAAGGAACAATCAATGTAAAAGACTGGGTGCAATAAGAAAATAGTTTCTTCTCCCTCCCTTTCCCAATCCTTTTCCCTTGACCTCTCTGAAATACACCCTCTCAATTTCTCTACTTATTGAAACTTTTCTCTTCCATTAAGCTGCAGCTCAAATACTACATTGTCTACATAATCTTCTTCATTCTTCCAATGATTTTGAAGCTTTTCTCAAATTGCCCCCTCCAGGGTACTTCGCCTCTATATCTCTTTTTGCCCCAGTTGCATTCTATCTTAACTCTTTACACTTATTGCCCAACCCCCATGGATTTATAAGTTCTTAGAGCTTGAGAAGAGACTTTTAAATCAATTTAGCTTAATGACTTTCACATAGTATGCACTTAATAAATCTTTATTTAATTGAATTACAAGTGAAAAAAGTAAAGCTAGGAGAATTGTTCAAAATCCCGTAGCTAGTTAGGGACAGGTCCAGAAATAGAATACATTTTCTAAGTCCCTCCCCAGTATATGCCACTTACCTCTTTCCACTTCACCAACTTATCTCTCTAAACTTTCTTATTTTACTCAGGACAAATATCATAGCAGGATATCTTTTCTGCTCCCTTATTATTGTTTAGTTGTTTTCAGTCATGTCTGACTTTTTGTTATCCCATTTGGGTTTTCTTGGCAAAGATACTGGAGTAGTTTGCCTTTTCCTTCTTTCATTTTATATATAACTGAGGCAAAGAGGATTAAGTTACCTACCCAGGGTCACAATGTCTAAGGCACAGAATCTAGGTGGGTATTCTATTTATTGCATCACCAATCCCTTCTGCTAGACTGCAAGTAAGAAATTCTATGCTTTCAGTTCTTGTTCATATCATCATATTTCAGGGAAAGCGATCTGGACCAGGAACTAACAAGCTGGGATTTAGCTTTAAACCCAGCTCTGTTACTAAAGAGCCCTATGATCATGAGCAAGTCCTGGCTGCTTCCCGAGTCTCAAATTTCTCATCTGCCATAGGAGATGTGATAGGTTACTTTTTAGCATCCGTTTAGTCTCAAATCTACATTTCAAACTCCCATCTTTAATATGTCTTTGACTCCATGCCTTTGATGGTAATTTAACTCCATAGATCATAACCATCTGAAATATGAAAGACAAAGCTATTTACACATCTGTGGGTGTCAAACAGCAATCAATACCAACCATATTTAAACATTCAAAAAACTTTAATTTTTAAAAATGCATACATGTTAATGTACAAAATTATACAAATTATACATTTAACTAACATAGAAAAATACATCTTGTTAACAAGATAAAATATCACCATATTTTACATTGTGAACTTACAAACTTCTATATTCCATGAAGAGAATATTATGACTAACATACGACTGACATGTGAACAATTCCATTCAAAAATCATTAATATATATGCATGTATATACACACACATTTAATTGCATGAAAAATATCAGCTAGGGGCATAATGGGATGCTTCAAAACTGTTTATAGACTCTTTCTGATGGGCTATAGCAGAGAAGTATTTCCCATGTCAAAGAACTATCTCAAATTTGTGCACAACTGTGTTTATACCACAAGCATTATCTACAAGAATTGGAGCTACTAAAGTGCCCTTGTACATCTGTGCATATGCATACGTACACAAAAATTCTTTAGTAGTCATTTTATATGTTTATACACACACATATATGCATACATATATGAATGTATATATCTCCAAGGACTCTGTGTGCATGTGTATATTTGAGGGGACAAGGAGAAATAGAAGCCATTGGGATGTCCTACAGTGTAGGCTAAAATGATGGGAGTAGGTTGGGTGGAAAAACATTTCAGTTCCAGTGTTGGTGCTTATACCATTCCGAGCCATCCAGACTCCTGATGACCATTTTTAGAAGGCACACACAGAAAAAGGAGGATTGTAGCTATTTTCACTTATATAAACCACAAAGTCTAAACCTTTCCCTCTTCCCCCCACCTTTGTCTAAAAAGCTAGAACATTTGAAAACCAAAATTAAAGCCTGATACTTGACAATTTCACACTAGCCCAGTGGTAACCTCAACTCAGAGAGCCAGCATTTCATTTTGCCCTCTCCAAATGTTCACAAGAGAGGGATACATGTAGAAAGACTGAGTTTTGCACTAGTAACCACATAATATTAAAAGACCATGAGCATTGTCTCCATCGTGATAGATTATTTACAGGAGAATGGTGGAAGAAGGATACAAGATGAAATAATGTAGATAGAATGTTCCCCACATTGATGGGGAGGAGGAACACACAACTATGTGATCAAAGATTCATAGTTTTATGTGATCACAGATTCATAGTTTTATGTGCTCACTGAATTGGTTTGTTAGCTAGCTCTTCTGGATATTTAAAATGCTTGATTCTACTCAACTTTACCTTTTCCTTCTGAAATAACAGAATTAATTTTATAACACTGTCTGCTTTGTACAAGCAAAGTGGTTCAGTGGAAAGATCACTGAAAGGTCTTGGCGTCATTGACTTGGAATCCCAACCTTATCACTACTTGTGAGTCATTTTGCAATTTGCTGAACTTCTATTAAAGTGAGATTTCATTTTTCCCCACTACTAATACTATGGAGCTGTGTTGAGTGCACTTTTAAAGTCTTGAAGAGTTATAAGTGAAAAATTATTATGAGTATGTTTCAAGATACTCTTTTTTCATCTTTTTTCCTATTTGCATATTTGTAATCATCTGTTTTTGCTTCACTTCAGGAAAAAGAAAAGAAAAGAAACATCTTTAGTGTAGATTTGACATGAAGGTGTTAACAGTATGTATTTCTTTGATCCCCATCCCCATGGCATTGACATGTTATGCACAGGCAACCTGAGACCATTGCTTAAAATCAAGTTATGGGATACTTCTCTAGAACCATGATGATGGATGGAACTAAGCTCTACCATCCTCTGAATGATATGTGCTATGTCTTGCCATGTCCATGACAAAATGAACACTAGGGATTTTGAGTTAGACCTGGAAGTTTTATCTTGTTTCATAATGAAATAGTATAAGCCTTTTCTTAAATGGTAAATTTAAAGTGACAGTACACTCTCCCTCTCCTACTAAAACCATTGGCTCTTGGTGAAAATAATTTTAAATCCAAAGCACAACTTGTATTCTAGGAAAATTTTGCTAATTTAAGAAAAATACACTATCAGAACCCTAAGGACACATTCTCCCATTAAAGTTCTGAATGCCTAATATTAACCAAAAAAACCAATGCATTATCACATTAACAAGAGATCAATTTAATGCAAATTTTCTTTAGTCTCTCAACAGCAATTAGACATATAAATTGTGCTTGCCATATTTATTTCTAGAATATCTCAGGATAAAATTAACCATGCCTAAGAAATTAATTAGGGAATGCATTTTGTGCATGTATAATATTACTATTTAAATCATATTATCTGAATTTTAAGCTAACTATGCAATCAATGGTTTAGTTACTAGATTCAAAGGTCTGCTTTTTAAACTATAAAAAGGTTAAAGAGAATATAATTATTAGAGAGTCTTAGATTCTGAGAGTTAGATGGAAGCTCACAAAGCATCTGGTCTCACTCTTACTTACCTAAAGGTGATTCTTATTACACTATATCCCAATTCTGCTTAAAAGCTTTCCAATGATTCCATATTTAAAGGTGGAAGGAACTCGTAAGGCCATCAAGTCCAATTTTATAGATTAGGAAATTGGGCACAGACAGGTTGTGTTAAGTTTCTGAGGCAGAATTTAAGCTCATCTTCATTCCAAGTCTAGCACTCTATCCACTATACTACCATGGGGAACTCACTGCCAACAGTCCAGGAATATAATTTCTAGCACAAACACATGTTGCTTCAAAAAAATTGAAATGTTTTATTCAGTTTTGTACTTTCCATAGCAATACACATATTTTTGATATTAAGAATTGGAAGGAGTTCTGAGATAATCTAATTCAACCTCTGAATTTTAACAAGGAAAAGCCTGAGACCCAAAGACTTTAAAATGCCTTCTTCTACAGTTTCATCATTTCAATGATAGAAATCATTTTTTTGTTTAAGTAAAAATCAATTGAATATAACCATTGCAGTTACAGAGAAGAAATCTAACATATCCTTTTATAATTTAATTCATCAAAGGAGAAAAAGGCAGTCCAATGGCATAAAGACTTGATAATTGGCCTTAGGGAGAGGAAGCCCTCAGTATAAGTCTTCACAACTCACTTAACTTTTCAGTGCCTCCAACAAATCCCTAAGGCTCCAAATTAGAGAAGAGTTGCCAGTCTGCATTGGTGGAAATAATTTTCACAGGACAAGTTCTAATACCAATTAAATCACATCAAACAGCCAACAGTTCTAGATGGAAAATGTGTTTTCAAAAATTGCTATTTCCTCAATGACTGATGGATTTTTTTAGAAAGGCAATTGCTCTCCATGAATGTTTTACTAATGAATTACATTAGAGCTATGCATCATAAAAAATAAATTTCCTACTGAAACAGATCTGTGTCTCTTGGTCACAGAGGGAGATGGCTAAGAGAATCACAAGATCATTTTCTCAGTGAAATAAACAAGATTTCTCATTTAAAAGAATTTGGCTTCTTAGTTTCATTAATGATTAGACAAAATGGAAACACCAAAAAAATCTGTACTGTCATTTTTTCCCAGTGTAGATATCTCATTTTTAACAGAAGAGGAGGAAGGGAGAGGACAGAAAAAAAGAGGGAAGGTTGTCTTTTATAACCCAATATTAGCAGCATGGGAGTCAAGACATCCTCTAGGTCAATACATTCATTTTATAGAGAAAGAAACTAGAATATATGAAGGGTAAGAAACTTGCTGAAGATAATACATGTCATAAATAATACAAATGAGAGTGAAGAGGATAGTGGGGTAGTTTAAAAACATGAAAATAAGGATATATAGAAGGAACCTGGAAAATTAAGCCAAGAGAAGAGATAATTTAGGGATTAGAATTTGTGTCTAAATATAGTAAGAGTTCACATATGAGAGAGATGTCAGAATTGGTACACTTGATTTAAAGAACTAAGACCAATTAGTAGAAGTAACAGAAAGGAAGCTTTGGGTTTAACACTTGGAAAATATTCCTAAAAAATAAGAGTTGGCCACCAAAGGTCTGAGCTAGCTCTAGAGATAGTAGAGAAGTGTAGATGAGTGAGCCCAGGATTGGAAGGGGAGAGTCTTCTGTTCAGATTTATTCCACATATGTACTGCTTGACCATTGGCAAATTCATTAAGCTCTCTGGCCCTTATCTGCCTTTTCTATAAAATGTGGATAATAATACTTTCACTACCCACCCCACAGGATTCTGTGGGGGAAAGTGCTTTGTAAAATTTAATGTGGTATAATCACTTTAATAACAGAGAACTTTCTAACAATAAAATGTGTTAAACAACAGAACAGGCTGCCTTCTGATAAAGAAAGTATCACATTACTAGAAGTCTTCAAATAAAGAGATTAAATGTGCTCTCATGAGGAATGGTGATATGATCACACAAGGGTGGGATTAAGTAGCCTTGGAAGTCCTTTTCAGTTCAGAAATTGTGTATTTTATAGGGATACCACTAGCCTAACAGAGGCAGAATCCAATAATCCAGTTTCTTGCACAACTTCAGAAAGCACGTGGGTTATTAGGGAGATGGATCGAGGACATCAATTCTGTCCAAAGGAAACTCCCTTGTTATTCTAATAAGTTTTCTCCAGTGCTACTAGTCAGTATAGAGGAGAGGTAGAAGCATTAGTTCCAGTTCTGGCTCCAGTATTGGCCATGTGATCTTGAACAAGTTGCTTCCTTTTGCTGATTTTCAGATTCCTCTGCTTTACATTGAGGTCAATGAGTGAATGATCTCAAAGATACTTTCCAGTTCTGATGTTCTACAGTTTTATAATAATTACAACAATCACGTTTCTAGGATTCTGTAAAATCACTCTCTTCATAGTATCCTGAGAAGGCAGGTAACATACTTCATCTTCAGCAGCCCCAAGGCCTGCAGCCAGGCTGGTTGTGTCTATTTCCATATGCACAGCAATCAGAGATGCTTCTGCATCTGTCGGGCCACCACTCTGCTAGTGTGCCTATTTTAAGAAGCTTTGCTGGGAGTTTGCAGAAAATGTTGTCCTACCAAGTCAGCTGCTGGAAAGCACTATTTAACTGTGCACACCAGAACCATTTCTTTCCCTTACTTAAGTTGTGGTTCCTAGGGAACAGTCAAGGGGGCCTACCTGGTGCTATAAATAAGGACCTAGTCTCCTTAAGAGGTTTGAAAATTAGTTCAAATTTTAAAACAAAGAATAGAAGATTTGTTTAAGCTTGAAATAGACATTAATGATCACCTAGCCCAGAGAAATTACCCAATTTTCCCAAAGTTACACAGCTAATAAGCAGTTAAACCAGGATTTGTACCCAAGTATTTCATCAGAATTAGAACTACTTCCATTGCTTGTATCTTACCAGAGCTAGAACTGCTTTTATTATATGTATCTTACCAGATGTAGAACTTCTTCTATTGTATGTATCTCACCAGATCAAGAACTGCTTCCATTGTATGTGTCACAAAAAAATCTAGAACTACACCCATTGCATGCAACTCATCAGATCTAGAATTATTCCCATTGTGTGTAGCTCATCAGATCTAGAACTACTTCTATTGCAACATCATGTTTTATAGTGTGAACAATAATTAGTAAGATTACAAGAAATGGCAGTGAATTACAGCAAAATCTGAACAATTGCTAAAGCCTCAAGTGGCTCCAAAGAGAAGCAATTATTAGTTTCCCCTGTGGAAATGGAACATGAACTGCTTCCAGGAGCCCACCAGAGCCACCTCAGGGAATTCTGGACAGGAGCAGATTAAGAAAACAGGGTATAAAGCATGGGAGGAGGGGACCATCTGGAGCCTATAAGAAGGGAGGGAGATGATGTTTTGTTAACTTAAAGTCACCTAAAACTCTGCAGCGTTGTCGTTCAAGATGGTTCAATGGAAGAAACAGAAGGTGTTTTTTCTGAATTAAGAGATTTACTGAGAAAACAATTGTGATTACACCATGATTCAGAGCTGAAAGACACAACAGAAAAACTTCCATCCCTGACATTCAATATTATATGGTCTTGTCATTTACTTTAGGGAGTGTACTGGAAAAAGGAATAACAAACCAGGCTGGGGCAAGTATATAAAAACAGACACAATTTGGTAGCATTGTGGGGTGTGTGTGTGTGTGTGTGTGTGTGTGTGTGTGTATCTTTAAATTACCTTAACCAATTTAAGAGAGTGAATTTTTTTTTATTTGAAAAGGGGAATTATTGCCACTAGATTACAGTGTCAAGGATTCAGGTCCCAGAAAGTTAAGAGTAGAAGATACTTTAGCAATAGAGTGTAATTGTTTCTTTAAGATGTGGACACTGAGGCCCACAAAGCTGAAATCACTTACCTAAGGTCACCCAGCAAGTTAGAAGCAGAATGAGGATTAACTCCCAATGCTCTGCTCTCCTGGCTCAGCCTTTTCTCTACTTTATTCAGCTTGTCTCTCCTATTGTGGCAATGGCATGGAGATAAGATCGGGATTTTTTTTTTATCCAGAGCAGCTCCAGGTTTCCAGATCCCCAGCAACAAACACCAATATGATTAATGGGAACAGATAAAGCTCCTACACAAATACTAATATGCTTTTGTAAGTGGACCTTCTACTCAACATCCCCGTACTTCCAAGCTATCCCAGCTGAGAGGTTCAGTGAGCTTAGGGTATGACTGTGTAGACCTAATCCCAGTCCCTTAAATAAATGACATGAATCTTCCCTCTCTCTAAAAGAGAAGGAATGTGCTGATTCATCCTAGACTTGCAGAAAAAAAATGGAGTGCAATTGGAAAATGGGAGGATGGAACAGAAGGTGCAGATAAATGCAGAAGAAAATCATGCATGCTTTGGAGAGTTTGAAAGTAGAAAAAATAATTCATGCTTAGAAGAAAAGAGACTGAAAATCAAAATGAAGTCAATTCTTGACCTATGAAATTCACTCCAGCATGGGATCTAAGCCAGTTTCCCACAATGCTCAAAAGGAAGCCTAGACAGAGAAATTGGTATAGCATTAGAAAGAGAAGAACTTCAAAGACTGTGAAAGGAAAGCAGAGACAAAGAATTGAAAATACAAGAGAAAAACAAAGACTGAAAGCTGAAGGCAGGAAGAATTAGCTCATAAATATACCTTTAATTAAGTTCATAAAGATAGAAGAAAGAATGAGTAAAACCTTAGAGAAAAATAAGAACACTGTGATCTATTATAATACCTTGAAGGAATAGAATCAATTTTTTTTTAGCAAAAAGATGTCTATGGACTCTGCAAAGGTTATGGAATAATGGCAAAAAAATCCAGAATGTTTCAAAAAAGAAATAATTTGTAATAAAATTACATAAAACAGCTCTTAATGCATAGAATTTTAGAAAAATTTGGTAGTAGGACACAGAAGTTAGATCAAATTGTAGTTTATCCAAATAAGTAGAGGTTCTGAGACAAAGGTTAATAGAATTATAATGCAAAAATGCAGAAGAAAATTTGGCAAAAGAGAAACAAATTTAAAAGAACAAATTAATTTTAAAGAAGTCAAAGAGAGTCATCTTAAAAACAAGATGCACAGAGATAACAACTATATCTTTTGGAATAACATGATCAAAATAATTAAATATTATAATCCAGGAACTAATATAAGAACAACTCTCAGAGCATTTGGATAGAGACAACAAAATACATATTAATCAAATCCATGGGTTTCTTCCAGGGAAAACCCCTACCTACGCTTGTTATGCTAAGGCATAACATTTAAAAATTTCAATAGCAAACAACAAATTTAGCAAAAAGCTAGGGGAAGACTTCAAAAATGAATGAATACTAATGTGAAAAGCCCCCAACTATTCTAGTCATGAAAATAGTGAAGAAAATGTCATAGTAATTCCAAAGAGTAAGGAAGTTCAAATTACAAT
>JAJPUD010001165.1:330793-367199 GCA_023553655.1 Myrmecobius fasciatus | reverse complement strand
GAAAGAAAGAAAGAAAGAAAGAAAGAAAGAAAGAAAGAAAGAAAGAAGCAAAGAAAGATATTATTGGACTACATAACCCAATAACTTCAAATGTGTTTGGACTACATTATCCAAAAATGAAAGAGCAGAGAATAAATGATAAAAGCAAAATTCAAAATTCCCTATACAAGAAACATATTTTTAAATATATGCAAAAAAAGGAAAAAAAGAAAGTATCTCTCTAGTAACAAGGAAATGCTTTTCCTAAAATATTATTTGTATGCGATATATGTCAGAAATATCTTCTTTGATATCTGTTTCTACAAAGTTATGAGTAAATTAATTGTGCCACTGAATCACATATTAATGCCTATTGGGAATTATTCTGTTAAACTTTCTGTGAATTATCATTCCGCAAATGTATCTATTTTTGTAAATCAAGATTTCTGTATATTGCTTTCTCAAAGGGGACCATATCTATAGAAAACAGTTTTAGTAAACCAATATTGTATATTGCATCTATTAAACATGTCAAATGGTAGATGATAATATAATGACTAATATTTATGAAGCATTTTAAGTTTTGCAGAGCACTTTAAATATATCGTAGCATTTGAGCTTCATACAAGTTTTTGAATTTTGAAGACTTTTATACCCTTCTGGAGATATGTTATGTGTGTGTGTGTGTGTGTGTGTGTGTGTGTGTTTGTGTGTATTTTATATATATATATGTGTGTGTGTGTATGTATATATATGCATATATATACATATATATATGTATGTATCATTCCTTCTTTAATTCATTCCCGATGCGAGAACTACCAACCCTCCCCTCCCTTCTAATTCCTTTGCATCACTTCTTCCTCTTGTACCTCATTTGTAAGATAATTACTCATTCCTCCATGGTTTTGCTTTTTAGAATCACATCATAGTCAACTCTATCACAGTTTTTCTTTTGAACTACCCACTTATTAGTGAAGTCTTAGAAGTATGGTTTGCATCCCCTCATATAAGTAAATAGTTTGTCCTTACTGAGTTCCTTGTAATTAGTCTTTGATATTTACTTTGTTTCTCTTGGATATTATATGTAAAATTTTCTATTAAGTTCAGATCTTTTTGGTAAAAAAACAATCCTGAAAGTTGGGCAATTCATACAATGTCTACTTTTTGCCCATTTAGGATTATGCTTAATATAACACATTTTTGAGATCGTCCTATAGATATAATCTTTTATAAAATGTATTTAATATTTCCCCATCCTATTTAAAATCCTTTTTACATTTGTTTTTACATTGAGTTCCAGATTATCTCCCTTATCCCCACCGCCAGCCCCCATTAGGAAAGCACATATGAAGTTACAGAAAAATTTCCAGAAAAGTCATGTTGTGACAGAAAATAGAGATCTCCCTCCTTAAAAAAAAAAAAAAAAAACAAACAAACTTGAAGAAAATAAAGGGGGGGAGAGAGAGGGAAAGGAAAAGACAAACAGAAACACACACACATACAAAGAAAGACAGAGAGAGAGACAGACAGACAGAGACAGAGAGACACAGAGAGAGACAGAAAGAGAGGCAGAGAAGATTGTTCAATTTGTACACAGTCAGTTTCTTCTCTGGGTTTGGATAGGATTTTTGATCATGCATCCTTCAGATTAGATGTGAGAATAGCAAAGTCATTTACAGCAGACCTAAATGTAATCATTTTATAAACAAATGGGGGTTTAAAAACCTTAGACGATTTGGTCATGATCATACAGATAATAAAGTTTAAAGACAAGATTCAAATCCAAATCTTTCTATCTCCAAACCCAACACTATATATACTCTGCCTCTCTGGCTGGGATACAAACTGAAAATTATGGTAATATGTTTGACTATTATATTTTATTTGCTTGGATTAAAAATCCCAGGAATTTTGAAATGTCTAAGTAGTTGGTTCCCATATACCCCATCCATTTTCATTCTAATTCTTGATTAAGCCTAGATTCAACCTTGGCATCCTCCAATGATTCTCAGTCAATTAAATTTCATTTGTTAATAATGAAGCGCAACAATACCGGTGATGAGTCCAGTTCTTTGTAAGACTTTGCTGTACCAAGACCACTATAATTTGATAGATAATATAGACAGCTAACATCAGCAGCAGTATCCTTAAAACCAATGGCTTTCTTCCATATTCAGCTTGTCTCCCCTTCTGAAAGAAGTTTTTGCCAGTTTACCAACCTACTAATGCCTTCACTTTTCTTTCATCTTCTTCTAATATATATTGTTTATACCTACTTACTTATGTTTCCCTTCCATTCCCCATTAAGTATGTTTTTGGAGGACAGGGAACAGTTTGGCTCCTATTTGTATCTCTTGTTAGTGCAGTGCCTGGTAAATATTAGGCCCTTAATAAATGCTCACTGGCTGACTGAATTAGATCACAGAATATAGAATATCAGAGCTAGCAGAACTCTAGAATGGAGAATAGATGGTGTGAGACTTCAAAAGGCCTTTAGAAGTCATCTAGTCCAGTGACCTTATTTTATATATAAGGAAACTGAGACCCAGAGAGATGGAATGATTTGTCCAGAGTCAGCATGCTAACTAATGGTAGATTCAGGGTTCCAATCTAGATCTTCCAAGTAGTTCCCCGTTGCCCATAATAAGTCACCACTTGCCAGAGATGGAATTTCTAGTTTTCTTTCCATTATATTACCTTTACCAATGGGATTGAAGAAGGAAGGAAGAAAATTCCAGCATGAACTGTCTTCTTCCTTTGGTTGGAATTCTGTGGAAACTCAGAAAATACATTGAAACATGAAAGGCTGCAGCAATGACAACTGGGATGCTTTGCAGCTAAGCCTTTTGGAGAAGAACGTAAAGCACGTGTGTGCACCCAACCTCTTCTCATGGGGGGCAGTGGGTTCTGCCGGGAGGGATGCCAATATTTCTAAGATTATGTACTTTGTTTATGTGCCATCTTCTTTCCTGCAACAAGAAAATCAGAAATCCAATTTGTTAAGATGAACTCACTGTTCAATTTAGCTTTTAAATATACAAGAGCACTGGACCAGGAATATTTGTAAATAACATGCTATCCCAAAGCTATACGGCACATTTTCTTCTCTGACACAATGCTTATTCCAAGATCACATTGCTTCATGTGATCATTACATGATTTTTATGTGGAGCAGACAGAGTAATTGTTGTTTATAGAGTAAAAGAAAGTGCAAGATGCTGCTTCTGGAGACCAGTGGTATTGTCTGCTCTAAATCTGGAACCTGACTACTATCAAAAGAAAGTAAAACGTGAAAAGGAGAGGGAGAAATTTCACCAGAAAGAAGATATCACCAAATTCATGCGTTTAACCATAAAACATCATGACATCAATTTTGATTTTTTTGAAAGGAATAAGACATGAGCACAAACAATAATATTGTACTATTACATAATTAATGTGTTGGAAAATTTGAGAAGGGAGAAGTGTTATGTGAGACCCACAGGGAAGAAACATGGTACTTACAGGGAACAAGGAATAATATCCTGGAAAAGGTGGCCTTTGAGTGGGGACTTAAAGGATGGTTAGGAAATCAGAGGGGTGCAGGGTACAAGAATGACAGAGGGCTATGTCAAAATAAGAACAAAGGCAAAGAAGTGTTAAAAAGTTGTTAGTGATGGAGACAGGAGGCAGGCCATCTAGATTACAGTACAGTACTAATGTACAGAACAGTACAACCAACTTGTACTAGACAAAGTGGGAGAGGCAGAATAAAGCTAGATTGTGAAGGGCATTCAATGCCAGGCAGACATATTTAAACTTGCTTCCTTAGGAAACTGAGATCAACAGAAAATATGTTTTAGCAAATCTTTGCATGAGCAACATGAACCAGCAGAAGGTGGATTTGACTGTCTCTGCCATTTCTTCTCCTTTCTCCACATATATAGTTCCCTTAAAGTAAGGCTGATTCCTTTGATTTTATAAAGGAAATAGGAGCATATGTTTCCTCCAGGCTGTCTACAGCTAGTCTTTAAATATCATCGATTTGACAGAGAGGTAGTTCAATGCACAACTATATATGAGACTAATGAACAAAAGCCATCATTTCCTAGTAGAAATGAAAAATTCTCCAAATCACTAATAATTAAATGAATGTCAATTAAAGCAAATGAATGTGTTTCACCTCACATCTGTCAGATTGGCAAAATGACTAAAAAAAGAAAACGACAAATGCTGGAGGGGCAGTGGGAACAGAGGCACACCAGTTTGCTATTGGGAGAGCTCTGAATTGTTAGATATTCTGGAAAGTAATTTGAAACTAAAGGAAAGGAATGGAAATGGGAAGCAGAGAAAATAAAGTCTTGATGATAGAAAAAAATTAAAAATGATGGGCTAGATTGACTACTTCTAAGGTAGCTCCTCAAGAATTTTTTGGGGTTTTACTTCTAAGCATATGTCTAAGTGAACTAGTATTTTTAGTCCTTCAGGCTTTAATTGGTAAAAAAAAAATGTGCCACGTTCACCTTTTGAGGCATACTCAGAAAATTGTTGTTTCAAGGTAACACAGCTTTTTATTGTTGGAGGCAAATGAGATCTCCTGACATGAAATGTCATGGTGGTGAAGTGTGTTTATTTAATCTGTTAGAACACAAGCATCACCTTGGTGAAGCTAATAATCCAGCTGTTGCTTCTACCTACTATGATTATCTCCCCAGCAAAGAGATATGTGCCCTGACTTCTCTCCTATAAAGCTTTCCTGATAATTTCACCTTCAGCTGAACAATATTCCAATCCTAAATCTTACACTACACATACACACACACACACACACTCCACTCAAACTAATAGAAGATTCATTCTTTATACAAGGTTTTGCACGGATGAATGTTAAAAATTATGCACATACTTTGAAAATAAAAAGCTTAAAAGAGAGTTATTCCTTTTCAAGTTATTTTCTTACCCAGGTTCTCCATGAGCAGCAAGGCATCCTGATAACAAATATATAGAGAGGAAGATAGACACGGAGAGAGAGCTTTTATACAGGCTCTACTATCGACCAGGTACTTGGATATGTGTTTCATAAATATTATTTCATTTGATTCTCATAACAACTCTGGCATATAGGTGCTATAATTGTCCTCATTTAACAGTTGAGGAAACTGAGGCAGACAATGGGTAAGTGAATGGGGGATCACACAGTTGATAAGTAACTGAGATAAGATCTGAATTCAGGTCTTTTTGACCCCAGGTCCAGTTCTAATCATCATGACAAACACCTGTTTCTTGAGAGACAAAGTGTGGTAGGCTAAATCACAGCCATACCTTCTCAAACCAGGTAGAGACAGCACTGGCTGGACCTTGTGTTCAAAAGCCCCAGAAGAAGCAGAACCCTCCCGACCACAAACATTGCTTTCACTCCAACTCCCCAAAGCCACTGTCCAAGCAAATAGCCTTTGAGGATATTATGACTTGTCAACTGTTTTACCAAGCAGTTGGGCAGCTCCCCTCCTCAATAGCTATACCTAATGAATCCATACAAAAGAAAGTTTTCCTCACCAGAATCGAGAAAGCATCAACAAATCTTCAACAAATAGAGATAAGTCAATGGAAATGGCAGTGAGAAGATGCCTTACCATCTGCTATAGGGCTACTCTTTATGGAATAATTGGACCTTTCTAAAGGATTTGCAGCTGAAGCTCCCTATATGTACTGTCTTCCCTTATTATAGAGGTTTGTAATCTTATTGTGTCTGAAATCCCTTCTCAAGGATTTTTTAAATGAATAAATTAAAATGTGATGAATTTCAAAAGAAATCAAGTATACTGAAATATAGTTATCAAAATACTTTATAAAATCAATTCATAGACTTCATATTAAAAACTTCTGACCTATTAGTATGTGAGTTCTTCAGAGTAGGTATTATCTTGCTTTTGGATTTATTTGTATTTATATCTTCAGTGTTTAGCATATAGTTTTGTGTGTAGTAAATACTCATTAAATATTTTTTTCATTCATTCATTCATTAACTTATTCATTCATTAATTACCTTTTTCTCATCATAACTGACTTTTCTGTCATCTTCCAGGTTACTGTTCTCCACTAATATATGTCACAACTTTTACAGATGCCCAATACTCAAAGGAAAGACTGACTTCTTTTGGGAATTTTAGGAAATATAACTGCTTATATCACCTAAGACTCTATCTACCAATTAGGAATGCCTCAGTTCCCACGAAATGAGGACAAAAATGGGGACAATAATTTCTGCCCTACTTTTTTCAGAGCTATTGTAAGCTTCCAATAAAATAATGGATTTTTATAAAATAATTGAATGTTCAAGCTGGGAGGGCCCTTAGAGCCTGTATTGTGTGGTTTTCACTTTTTACAGATGGCAAAATGGAAACTCAAAGGGGGAAAAATAGCACAACTGGAATATAAACTCAGGTCTTAAAACAGAATATCCATTTCTCCTTCCAAAGTCATGGTACTTCCAAAAGTGCCCCAAAAGTATAAAGCACCATATAAAGTGATGTGATGAGGAGGAGAAAGTAAAGGAGGAGGAGAAGGATTTTCTCATTCTTGTTATGTCAGTAACAGGGATAATTATTATTACAGTAAATCATTTTTCCTTTGTCAGATGTAGGGGACAGTCAGGAGAAAGGGAAATAATATTTGGGCATTGTTTTATTAGCCTTTCCTTTACACTATTCAGTAATGAAAAACAGTGCTAATCTGACCTACTTCAAAGATATGTAGTGCATTTTTGCCCTAGACATTGAAGATGTAGACTGCTGAAATTTCCCATCCATGATTAGGACGTGGAGGGTCTACTGGTTTCTTAAGAGTGCCACTATGGTTTTCATTATCTAGATCACTTACTGTAGAGCTGAGCAATTTAGGTGCCACTCATTTGAATCATAGAATCATTGATTTTGAAGGGGCAATGTCTTAGACAACAGCTTGGGGAGCTAGACTGAAAGCAATGTTGGTAGTGTGGAAGGTACTGCTGGTTCTGGGGCTCTTGAGCACAGAGTACTGGGCTGTCTCCCCCTGCTTATAAGAAGACATAGCCATGATTTACCCTACCTCATGTTGCCTTTCTCTCCAGCAACAGTGCAGCCTATCCATGATACCTGATTCTCCTCCTCTCCAAAACTGAGTTTCTAACCTCTCTCTGGGTTGAGGAACCTCTGTCTCCAAGTTAACCAATAGAACGTATTGGTGTCCTAATGAATAAGTGATTACATGTCAGAATTATAGTATCCATGATATACATGTATATGTGTATTATACCTACATATATAGATATACAGATATGCATTAATAAATATTATTATAGCTTCCCCGAATTACTTCACTTTCTTGTTTTTGCCCTTTAAAAATGAGATCCCCATAATTTTTTTTCTTTTTATTTGCAAAACATATGTATGGGTAATTCTTCAACATTAACCCTTACAAAGCTTTCTGTAACAAATTTTTTTTCCCTACTCCCCACCCTTCCCCTAGATGGCAGGATATTTACTACATGTTAATTATGTTAAAATACTTGACAAATTGAATATATGTATACATATGTCCACACTTATCATTTTTGTGCAGGAGAAATTGTATCTACAAGAAAGAAAAATCAGATAAAGGAAACACAATGCAAGCAAACATCAATCGAGAGCATGAAAATGTTATGTTGTGGTCCACATTTCACATCCCTCTTTCTGGATGTATATGGCTTTCTTCAGTGAACAATTGGAACTGGTTTGAAACATTTCATTGTTGAAGAGAGCCATGTCCATCAGAATTGATCATCATATAGTATTGTTGTTGCCGTGTATAATGATCTCCTGGTTCTGCTCATTTCACTCAGCATCAGTTCATGTAAGTCTCTCCAGGCCTCTCTGAAATCATCCTACTGATTCCCATAATTTTTAACATTTTTATTGTCTCTAATATTTAAACATTCCTTTGAACTACATTTATACTAACATTAAGATCCTCATTACTCTAATGCTAATGGTTTACATGGGGCATCCATTTTCTTTAGGAGTCTCATCCACCTCATGTGGGTAGATGGCCATTTATTCAATCTCTGTTTAGGCATATATATTCCAAACTGCCTTCTCCCTAGAAAGAGTAGGTTCCCAGACCCAGACTATCGACATATTTTTAAATTTAAATTCTCCCATGTTCCTTGAAGTACCCACAAGGGGGTTGAGGAGAAATATACTTCCTTTACTCTACATTCCATCTAGTGAAGCCCCACCAATAAATTTCTATTTTTACAACTAGCCACCTAGTTGTAATGAAATTGATTATAAATTATTATTATATTATAGAACCTTATTAGATCACATTATAAATTATCAATCTTATACAAAACTATTAGAAATTAGGTAAAATAATGAAAAGTATGTATATTTAGACAAGTGAATGAAAAATTAAATATTATAATTCACACATAAACCTGGGTTGCACACTCCAATCATCAACTTTGAGAAAGTAGGCATATATGTGTACCTGGAAGAGATGTATATGAGGGAGAAAAACCCTTGTAATTGGGGTAGCTCAAAACTCTAGACCACAATTTTGATGGCATTGTATATAGGAACACCTACATTATATAAAAACTGCTTCTCTAATTGCTTGTATGTTGATCCTTACTGCTCTCCAGCTAGGGGAATCTTTCCTTTTCTACTTAAAAGCAGCATTTATAGTCTCTCTCTAGGATCCAACACTGTCATTCACTCCCTCCTCCAAAGCCTCTTCTCCTTGCATTTTTATGATGCTAATCTTTCTTGGTTCTTCTCTTCTCTATCTACCTGACTACTTGTGGATCTCCTTTGCTGGTTCTTTACCCATGTAATGCCCACTTAACTGTGGGTGTCTCTAAAAGCTTTGTAATGGGCCATCTATTTTCATTCTACATTATCTTACTTGGCAATCTTTTCAAGTTCCATGGGCTTCACTGTTAGATCTATGAAGATACCCACATTTAAATCTCCAGCCCTAGTGTTTCTCCTGCACTGCAGTCTCATATCATCAGTGTCTGTGATCTATGGACACCTCAAATTGCATCCACAGACATCTCAAATTCAAAATGCCTAAAACACAACCATCTTTCCCCTCAGGAATTAAGTCTTTTAAAAATAATACTTCATGTTACTTTAAAAAAAAAATCATTTAGAGAGAAGGGTGATGTGGAATGTCTCATGCACATTTATTGGAGGTCACTCTCTGGATATTTTTGTGTAATTGTTTTAATTTTAAAAGAATATTCTGTGGAATAGGGGTTAATAGAAATGACTATAATGTAAAAACAAAACCCATCAATAAAACTTTTTAAACACAACCCTCAATCTTCAGAGTTTTTTTTTTGTAATTCCCCTCTTTAATCGTAATTAAATTAATCATAAATTAAATTCATCAGCTGATAGATCATAATATGCAAATCTTGAGATTTCTACATATACTTTATCATTTTTGTCCTTAATATGCTTTCTTTGCACTTTAATTTGTCTCATTTTTAATAAATAGAAGATATCTGTTCCTTTAATCCAGAAATAACAAATATAAATAGTCATGGATCCTTGCAGATAGGATATTGACTTTGAAAAGTATAAATTAATATCATCTATGTTTTATTATATTTTTATTAAATATTTTCCAATATATTTTCATCTGATTGACCACACTTTGGAATTCTATGGAATCCTTGAGGATGGCTGCCCAAGCTAATGATGTCACAGCTTTCATAAGGTTGTTTGATTCTCTCTCTCTCTCTGTATATTAAGTGTGAAACATATAACAAATATTACATATATATGTTAATTCTCTACAAAATTCCTTAAATATCACATGAAAGCTGATTTTTTCATACATATAGTTTAGCATTAAAAATGTAAATCAAAGTTCCTTTCTTATCCCTTAAGGCATTAAATGCTTACCAATCACAAGTGTAATATTTTATATCCCGTACCAATGGATTTGACTCTTTAAAAAAAATACAAGTATAATTTTCCATTTGTTTTCAGCAGTAAACTGCTCAAAAATAATAAAGTTTTAAAGGGACAGCACCTTAAAATTTAATTAAATAAATATTTGTTAAATTCATAGTATTTTACTAAAATTTATTAAAAGGCACAATGGTACAGTAGGTGAAGAGTTGGCCATGGAGTTAGGAACTCCTGGGTTCAAATCCCAAATCTAACGCATATTCACTGTGTGACTGCACAAATCACTTAATCATTTGAAGAGCAACTGGAGATCTCTAATTCTCTAAGGATTTCTTCACTCTAATGAGTTTTATATACTAATAAAATCATATATTTGCTCCAAATAACTTGTTTAAGGAACTATTTTAAATAATGGTGATTCAAAGACAAATGAAATAATTCCTGCCCTCAAGGAACTTATATTCTACTGAGGGTTTACAGCATGTATACAGAAATATATATGCACACATGTAGGTATAGATAAAGGTAGACAGATGATAGATAGACAGATACAAAATAAGCAAGAAAAGGACAGGGCACTGTTCTTTCAGTAAGAAATACACATTATAGACAATTCACACAGTATCTTCAGATATAAAATGAATGATTATAGAGTAATAAAAACAGTTTCTGCCTATTCCCATACCTTCCACAATGCTCAAGATGCTGAAATCTGCATCATTTGCAAAATTAGTCATCTGCAACTCATTTTCCCCTTACTCTGCCTCATTTCCAATAAATTACCAAATCTTATCAATTTGACTTTCCTTGCATGTCATGCATTCATTCATTTTTCTCCACTTACACAGCTAGTATAATAAGTTCTAAGTCAAGCCCATGGAGCCTCTGATCAGACAATTAATGACCTTCTCTTTGATCTTTTTGTTTCTATAGTCTCTCCTCTCCAATACATGGTCCATACAAATGTGAAATTAGCCCTCACAAACCACAGTTCTCAGCATGTCATTACCCTCCTCCAGAATCTTAAATGGCTCTCTACTGCATTGAGAATAGAAGAAAAACTCTTGCCCATGACAACACACTGTATATTCTGACTTCAGTCTACTTTTTCAGATTTATTTCCTATTACTTTCATTCATACCCACTATGCTTAATGCAAGCAGGCCAACTCAATACTCCAAAATCAGCTTTCAATTTCCTTTGCAAGGCTGTTCCACATTCAGGAGATGTACTCTTTCATCATCTAATGCCTTTTAGAATTTTCAGCTTTCTACAAGGCTCAGTTTAAGTACAACCCTCCCCTCATATAGGAAGCTTTTTCCTGATACCCTTCCTCATTAGGGCAGTTGCCTTCCTTGGATTTTCTTATTTTTACTTTTCTTTGTAAATATCATATTCCCCCAGTAGTATGTAATCTCTGTGAAGGCAGGGATTTCAGGGACATGATGAAATCACCAAGTGCTCATCACCTAGTCATTCCTAGCATGAGCACTTAGGAAATGCTATTAGAATTGAAACTTCGTCATGACCCCTTTTGATTATTAGGAATATTAATATTTAAGTCTCCTTCAGGAGTTCTTAATTTGGGATCTGTAAACTTATTTTGTTTAATGTTTTGATTAACATATTTCAGTATAAGGGTTTTCTTTTCCATGTGTATACTGTGTGTGTGTATATATATATATATATATATATATATATGTACACATGCATACGTATGTGTATACATAAATATAATAGATGCAATATTATGCGAAGATGCACATACATTTCATCAGCTTGCCAAAGGAGACCATGACACAACAAAAGGTTAAGGATTCTTGGTTTTAATTGATTAATTAAGAAGTCCAAGATTCTTGTGAATCTCATTAAACTATGATGAGAAGAAGGGTATTGATCCTATCTAGAAGATTTATTAAAGCAATAACCCAGATGGCAAAATCCAAAATCACACAAAGGATTTAGCTGCCTTACAACTTGATTATCTTCCTTCTGTCCATTCAACCTATATTCATTAAGTCTCTAGTGTTTAAGGCATTATGTAAGGCACTGGATGAGATAAAAATTCACTGCCATCATAGAACTCACAGTCTGTAAGAAAGATCAGATATAAATGTGAATAACTGACTATACATAGAACTTTTCCTTGATAGAAATTGCAAAGTTACTTCAAAATTCACAATTAGCTTCCAGCTCCTAAACAGGTTACTATTTCTCTTCCAAAGTCACCAGGTTTAATCATTCATGATGAAGTACACCACAGGGCTACCAGTTTTAACTTCCCAAGAAGAATTGGAATGATTTTGCAATCAATCTGTTGTGTCAAAATAACTTGTGCATGTGTCATGTGAACACAAGGAAAGCTACAGTGAAAGCCAAGATGAACTTAGCAGTGAAGATCTGCTAGATCTTCCAATGAGTTGGATTTCACTTTGTATCCTAGAAATGAGGTGGAGGGGGAGGGTACAGCTGATACCACCAGGAAGAATCTATATGGTATTGCTAAGGCTCAGAGAATGTTGGAAAGAGAAATTGGGAGTACAGGTGGTATTTCATTATTAGTGCTAATCAAAGATGGAGGAATCAGAAGAAAAAGTGGATTTGGGAAATGAATAAATGGCTAAGACAGTAATTGATAATGAGATTTAAGATTTCTGTACCCAGTTTAGAATTTAAGAATAATGAAATCTTGTCAAAGCACTAATAAGAGTCAATAAAAACAGATGCCTAAAATCCTGGAAAACTCATGCAGAGGCCTTTGGATTAAGAAGAAAGAAGAAGAAAATTTCCTATATGAACTTGACAAGTCTAGGACCCCAGAGAGTAGCTGATATGCCATAGAAAGAAGAGCAGAACCAAAAATTCATCGAAGAGGAAATTCAACAAACCAACCCATGTCCTCAAATGCCTATAAACAGAGACTCTTCTAGTTTAAGAATTTGCTTAAAGCAAGCAAGGTAGAAGCTAACCCTAAAATTGGGGCAGAAATTATGGTCAAAGTATTGTTCCAGAAGATTATATCTTATTCAAAAAGAATAGAAGAGATAGTCACTAACCTCTAACTGAAATTTATCACGTCCTGAATTTATGAGTGTAGACAACAGACCTTCTTCTGAGAAGGGATACAGATGCTTCACCAGATTGGCAAAGGAGTCTATGAAACAAAAAATTTAAGGACCCCTGCTTAAGAGTAGTACACAGTGCCAAGCATGCAGCTGGTGCTTAGTAACTGCTCGAGTTGAATTGAATAGCTCCTAGAGGGTAGGATTTACGCCAGTGATAAGTTTGTAATCTATTGATATAAATTGCTCTAAATGTATTCAGAAGTCCCTAAACTGTCCATTCTAGTTAAGTGAAATATTACAATATGACTAAACAATGATCATAATAAATCCCTTGGGCATGAAACTTGCTTTAATAAAGACAATTCAGCCAGCATGGATCAGTCATGAAGCTTCTGAGACACAATAAGTAGACTTGGATGGAAAAAACTCTCCTGGGACAAAAGAAAATAGTCCAAATCATAAGCAGTGATACTAATGTAAACAGATAGCCAAGTCTGTCCATAATTTTCTGAGAAACCAAATCCAAAGGGCCAGGTGCGAGGGGACAGACACATTCTAAAGTAAATGGTTCCAATGACAACTGAACAGAGTGGTCCAGCACAAATATACCACAAAAGGAGAAAGGAGGAATTGGCAAGATGCCTATTTTCTTCAGCTCACTTTCTCTCTATGGGTCTTGCCTTTCTCATCTTTTGAATAAAGGAGTTAGACAAGATGATCTCTAAGGTTTCTTCTGGGTCTATGAAGTGCTGTCTCTTTCCCCTTTATTTGCCCACTGGTCATGTGTGATTTTCAGAGTAAGACTGAGTACATAATAATGGTGATTTGAGCTAGAAGGGACCATAGATCATTTTTCCTAGTCTCTCCAGTTTTAAAGATAAGGAACTGAGACAAGGTGGTTAAATGACTATGGTAAGGTTATCAGCTGATTTTATGTTGAGATTAGGGGAATTTTCCTTTAAGGATGCAGGGAGGCTAAGGGGGTGAAGCCTGGGGACTTTAATTATTAGTTTGGCTTCCTCTGTTCCCTGAAGCCTAAAATTCTGGTCTATGGTGAACTGTATTTGAGATAGCAGAATTCTTGGCCAAGTGTTGCCAATTGTGGAGATGAAAAAGAGATTTTATTCTTTAAAACATTTTATTATAATTAAATATATCTTTTATCAAAATTTACAGTCCAATATTATCTGATTCCACTTGAATCTCCAGACTGAATTAATTGGCCTGGCCCAGAATAGAAAAATACCCAAGATCTCTCACAGATTCAGATTGAATCACATGGTGTAGAAAATTGAGATATTTTAGAGAAACTCTAATTTCAGAGTTGCATTCTGGGATCTGTGGACATCCAATGTCTGAGGATGGATTTCAGGGCATCTAGGAACTTACATGTGGCAAAAAGTATGTATTTATTTTTACCAACTGCTAATTAAAATTTGTTATTTAAAAATGCTATCTTATCATTTTCTTTAAAACATGATTCTAAGAGGGGACTAGTAGCAGTAGCAGCTAGTGGCAGTGGCAGTAGTAGTAGTAGTAGTAGTAATTCTAATTATAGTAATCATAGTAACATAATAACAACAATAATTAGAATTTATATATTACTTTAAATTTCACCAAATCAGGTGATTAGGTGTACATCAATTAACTCATTTGAGCCCCACATAACCCTGGGAGCTAGGTACTAATATTATCCCCATCTTACAAGTGAACATACTGAATTTGGGGAAAAAAGGTTAATTATTTTGCTCTCAAACCTCATAGTTAATAATAAAGTCTGAAATAGAATTCAAGCTCAGGTCCTCCTGATTAAGTACAACCCCCCCTCAATCCACCATACCACCCAGACTGCCAAATATTTGGAATCCCTCATCTAATCTCTTCCCCAAATATTCTAGCTGAGCAAACTGGGGCTCAGAGTAGCTAAATTACGTCTCTGTAGTTATATATAATAATTAGGAAAACATGAAAGCAAGAGACTTTTTGTTCTCTGTAGCTAGGTCGTGTTGAGGAAGCACCACAGAATCATAGGAGCCCAAAAGCTGGGAAGTACGTGACATCAATCCATACAACACTGAGAATCTTTTATAAGCTATCCCCTAATAACTGATTGTCATCTGGCTGTGACTAATTTCTGGGTTCTCCCTTTAGTGATGAAGCAGAATAGACCTTCTCAGGTACTGTGCTGGAAGGTACCTGCTGTCTTGTCGTATGCCTTCTCTTTTCAAAACTATCGATTTCCATTCCCTTCGATTAATCCTAATAAGGCAGTCTTCCGTCCTTCTGTCCACCACATATGCTCTAGCAGATCAACATCCTTCCTAAAATGTGACTCCTAGAACTGTATAAAGTGCTCTAAATGTGGGGGATGAGGCAGAGGACAATGGGATTCTAAGTTCCCACATTCTGTGTGCTGTGCCTCCCAAAGAAGCCTAAATTAGCATGAGTTTTCTAGACCTTCTCTCACACTGCTGAATCCTATCAAGCTTGAGGTCCACTAAAATTTCCAGATCATTTTCTATAGGTTTTTTTTTCCACTTTTTGCCACACTTTTCAGTTTAACATCTGCAAATGCAGCTTATCTTGTCTTCTCTTTTATTCCTATAAATAATGAGGTCTCATTTCTCTGTGCTGTCTCATACATGTCTCCTTCACCTGACTCTGCTGTAATTTATCATGATTCACTGCCTTGTGGCCTTTCAGACAGTATCAATTCACTGGCCTAATCTTCTGTATCTAGCTGCCCAGCTGCCTGGGGGAAAGAAAGAACATTAAATTACTATTGCTCCACTCCAAGCACCCAAAGGAGAGATGAGCAGCTTTCACCCTCCTAATTTTCTCCCTTTAGCAAAGTCTTACAGAATACAAATGATTGTTGTTATGAGTTTTTTGGGGGCTAGAAATCCCCAAACCACTTTATACATGTTTATTATAGACCTAAATATGCAGAAATGTGCATTATTCCTTTCCTTAACCTTCAAAATTCTAGGCAATCTGGCTTCAACTTAGCTTTTCTGCTTTATATCACACTACTAATAGTCCTTTATTCTGTGTTCCAGACAATATAAATCATTCACCATCTTCTATGAATTCTGTTTTCCTTTCTTTATCATTTCCTATGCTACCTCTCCAAACTTCATTCCCATGTCACCTCATCTCTTCAGATTAAGTTCCTATTCATCCAGGATCCTATTTCTAGAGCACCTAAGAGGCCAAATAAAGACACTGGGGAAGTTAAGTGACTTGTCCAAGATCATAAAGACATGAATTAACCCCTGCTCTCTGAACAAGTCAATCATTAAGGCTAAATCCAAATATAAAATCTTACTTAAAAAATCCCTGAATCCTTCACTCTTAGATGTGACCTTTCTTTCTTATGACCTCACAATTTATATTATAGTTCTTGGCATATGTGCAATATATATATATATGTGCATATATATATTTGCAAGTTTATAACACTATTTCATTCATTGTTTACATTTAATAAATGTAATTAGTAATATGTGTCACATTTGTCAAGTGACTTCACTATTCCACTTGCTCATCTTGCAATGTGCTTTACAAACCCAAAAAGAGATAGGGACTGGATAAGGTTTATTAATGGTATAAGGAACACTGGTCTTTATGAGTGAATTTGTAACAGATTTTATTTGTGTATCCATTTGATTCTGGGATATTTTAGGAGTTCATTTAAGACTATTCAATTTCTTTTTCTAAGATAGGATTAAAATAAAAGAATAGAATTATGCTTGTATTCTATTTTCTCTTCTGTTAATATGAGCAAACTAAATATTTTAAAATTATTTTTATTAATTTCATTAGATATTTCCCAATTATATGTAAAAAAATGAACAACTTTAAGCACTTAAGTTCAAAATGTTCTCTCTCCACCTCCTTCAGAAAGCAAATAATTTTATAATGAGTATGTGTGAAGTCATGTAAAACATATTGCAAAAATTCATATTGGAAAAGAAAAGAAAACAAGAAAAAATTTGAAATGTTAAAAGTGAGTTCATCTGTTTTCTCAATCCAGAAGTAGAGAGCATTTTTCATCATGGGTCCTTTGAAATGATCTTGGATGATTATCTTGATCAGAGTAGCCAAGTCTTTCATGGCTGATCATCACTACAATGTTGCTCTGACTGAATACATTATTCTCCTGGTTTTGTTCACTTCACTTTGCACTGATACAAAGTGAAGTGAACAAAACCAAGAGAACAATGTATTGGGGGGGGTTGGTTTTATTAATTTTTTTCTGAAACCATCCTAACTGGTATTTCTAACAGCACAATAATATTCCATCACAATCACCTACAGCAACTTGTTCAGGCGTTCTTTAATTGATGAAAATCTCCTTGATTTCCAATTCTTTGCTGAGAGAGAGAGAGAGAGAGAGAGAGAGAGAGAGAGAGAGAGAGAGAGAATATATGAATGAGAGAGAGAGAGCACTAAAAGGTTAAATTACTTGCCCTGGGTCACATATCTTATGCTTGTAAAAACTTAAATAAATAAATTCATGGACCAATTGCTTCAATTCGCTCAGCTTTAGTTTCCTCATCTATAAAACTGAGAGAAAAACAAGTGTAGCCTTCACAAGCTGATGGGTGATCAATGTCTGCTATGGATCATCAAAAATGGTTAATAAATATTTAAATAAGCCCAAATGGGAAGGACTGGATGAAGTGATGAAATTGTGGATCTTTGAAATAAAGAAGCAGTAATATTTCCCACTCAATTACCAGAGTGCATGTGTGAGAGAAAGACAAACAGGCAGATAGAAAAAGACAGAGACAGAAAGATAGAGAGAGGAGGTTTTTGTAAACCTTCTTTGTGAATCACAAATATAGTAAAATTGCTTCTACCCCCTCTGCAAAAAGAGTTTAGGTGAGCAGAGTGGTACAAAAATCATTTTAATATGATTGAAATGCCTAAAAACTAAAGGTTCAAATACCCAGCAGGGTCAAGTCATTTTTCTTATGTTCACAACTTCAGTGCTCTATGTCACAACACAATCATTTGAACTCTAGAGAAAAGATTGAATTATGGAACTTTTCTGGCCCCGGGCAATAGCTCCTAGAGCTGTTTCTTGCAGAAAATTCAGAGCCTGTATTTTCAGGGTTTATCAAAGTTTCATAATCAGGGGCAATGAATGGCATTAATAGCAGGAAGAACTTGTCTCAATAGCATTTGTAGGCTTAGAAGGAACCTCTGTCACAACAGCTCTACCAAGTAAGAATGGAAGGCAAAGATCCCGGAACCTGCACTCAGCAAACCTTGCAAGAATCTGTTGCTCACCATTTATTTAGTCTTAAAGGCATTATTTCATTTGCATTTCCTTAACTGTAAAATGGAGTTCATAGCACTCTCAATGCGTCCTTCCTGATTGAGGGGAAGGGGTGGGTTTAAAAAGCAGCTAACAGAAACATCCAAGTACCAAATGCAAGAATGCCTCCTGTGATATCTAGCTCTACTCCCATTGTTTCTTTCCACCTGAAAAAATTAAATCAGTATTGATTTTTACTCAAGTCCAGTTCTATTATTTAACAGATGAAGAATTGCTGACACAGAAAAGGGAAATGACTTATTCAAGATCAAACAGAAAATTAGTGTTAAGAGTCAGGAGTAAAAGAAAGGTCTCACTCACAGCCCTTTCTCTTAGCCCATTTCCTCATCAGTAAAATGAGATCACAAATACTTGTAATTTCTATCCCACAGGGCTCTCTTTAGACTCAAATGAGATCATGCATATATATCTCCTCATCCTCAGCATCTCATTACTACTACTACCACCACTACTGCTGCTGCCACTAATATAATGCACATCAGAAACCCATTGAGAACAGGATCTGTGTCACATTTTCTTTGTGTACTTCCCTATGACCCCACTCACCATCCCCAATACTTTCATACTTTCTCTGAACAAAGGCCCCCTCTTGTTCTTGTTTCCTTTCATATGATGTCTCTGGCATTAGAATGTAAACTCCTTGTTTTCAGAAACTGCCTTTGATTTTTGTGTCTAGAGCTTATCTCCATCTTCCCCTGGAGAGCTCCTGTCATCTCTCCTAGTGGATGGGGAGATCCTTCAGAATAGGAATTGCTTCTTGCCTTTCTTCATATCCCCATGCTTGACACAGTTCCTGGCACATTGTGGTCACATCTAGCCCCATTTGGGCTTTTCTTGGCAAAGATACTTCTCAAACTCATTTACAGACAAGGGGACTGAGGCAAATAGGGTGAAGTGACTTGCCCAGGGTCACACAGCTAAGAAGTATCTGAGGCCACATTGGAACTCATGAAGTTGGGTCTTCCTGATGACAGGCTCAGCTCTCTAAGCACTGCATCACCTAACTACCCCATGCAACATGGGCACTCAATGAACGCTTATTGGCTGCCTGATTGTATCTGTATCCCTGGGGCTCAGTACAGTGTGCGGCACATAGTAAATGTTTAACAAATGCCTACTCACTCATTCATTTTGAATCCTTAGCAGCCACTTAATGCCCATTCTGCAGCTCTCCACTGCCCCTTTTATTATTCACATCTCTGATCCTTTGGAAATGAATATGTTCCAGGATTGACATACATGCAGCAGCACCAGAACCACAGTTGTGATTAGAAGGAACGTTTTTGGATTGTAAAGCATCTTGGCGTTATCAAAGCTCACACAATTATAATCCTCTGTCAGTAAACACCATCCACAGTAAAAAAAAAAAAAGCTCTGAGCTGCGGTTTGACATTTATTGTCAAAAACAAGATAACTAAGATCGAGAAACATTATTTACCCAATCCCTAGCTTTTCGTCCTATAATCATTAAGACAAAATCACAAACACAGAAGTCAATTTAAGATCTACTCAAACATCTCCTCTGTGTTGGGGATGAGCACACTGGGCATGGGGCACATGACAACTGACAGAGGTTTGGAGCTCCATAAATCATTTCTTTCCATGTAAATGCCCGACATATTGTTGGCACTCAATAAATGTGAAACTGTCCTCCCATTCATCAAGTCATTCATCAAGGATCCCAGGACAAGAGCATACCTAGTCACTGTAGGGGTACTTGGAAGGAAGCTTATAATGAAAAGACCAGAAGACAAGTCTCAGCATGAAATACGAAAGGGCCCCGCTCTGGATCTTCAAGAACACCTAATTTACAGGCAAGTGGGCCTTCATACCCATTTGTCTGCAGGTTTTTATTTGCAAATCAGTCCATATATTTGTAAGTGAAGATCTTTCCCTCTTAAGAACTTGAGATTTGGGTTTTGTAAATTCTTTGAAGAATCACAGACCTCCCCCATATTGAAGCAACTATAGAATCAAGAACACTTGAGAATTCAAAGCAGAGCAAGATGGCTTGGGCCCACACCAGAATGTACAACAGTATCACTTAGAGTAATAGTTCTACAGCTCAGGAGTTAGCCAGGCTCTGCAGATTACCCCAGTGTGGCAATTTGGGATTTTCTGCTACTTGTTCCCTCCTCACACCCTGGAAAATCCTTTTAATTATGCACTGGCTTTTGCAGTCACCATGTATAAGACAATATCCCCAAAACCAGCATCTTCAAAGAAAAAGGGCAGCAATTTCTTTATAAAGTCTTGGTTCTGACAAGAAATTTAGAATGAGGGATACATAAAATTTTGAAACCAAGGTTATTTATGCCCATGCTTATTTTAAAGACTAGAAAAACTAAGGCTCAGAGAGGGTAATTTCCCTAAAATAACACAGGGATCTTTTCTCTTCTTATATTTTTCATATATACAAGAGACCAAAAGGCAAACTTGGTTTTAAACAGGATACTATTTTATTATTCAAGTTGAACAATGGTCGGCTGAGAATTGAAGACGTGTTCTTTGAAAACTGGCATGCTTTGTGCTTAATCAGATCTCTTTATCATTTCAGTTGCTATCTGTAGGCATTATGCCATTATTTTACTGCAGAAACAAAAACCATCAGGTATTTTGGAGTTCACATAGCCCACTCTTGTCACTTTATAAATGAGGAAACTGAGGTCCAGATAAAGGAAGTGACCAGTCTGCTAGTGACTGCTAGCTTAGCGAAGAACCACAAGCACCCTGATCTTTCCTGATAACCAGTTCATCGTCCTTTCCACTGCACTGCTCTAACAAAATCTGACTGGTAAACTTCCATGGGAACAAAACCATCCAAGAAAGAATGGCTGCTTTGAACTATCTGGCGATTTGCCCACTTCACAAGGATTTCCCACAGATGAAGTGAAGCAGTAACAAACTAAGAAAAGCAAGGCTCTAAAAACCTCTGAGTGTCATAGAACAGATTCAAGTACAGCTGGAGAACAATCCACAGAAATAAGAGCATCCTTGCCTGAGGAAAGAACACTACATCTGCAATGAATTTAGCCCAGCTGAAACATTTGCTGATAGATCCCAAACAAATAATGAATGTGTCTGGCACTTACTCTTTGTTCCCTGTCTTCTTTGGTCCTCCAACATTAGCACCTTTACAGGAGGCTGGCGGGCTTAAATTTTGACTTCCAATCACCTGCAAAACCCAAACACATTTCTTCATTAATTCAAGATAAATATAGAGAGCCTTGGTCTCTAGATGACATTATAACAAATATTCATATTTTGGAAAACAGAATTTAAAGCTCGAAGGGATCTTAAACATTTTCTTGACCAGCTTCTTCCATTTTATAGAGGTAGATGTTGAAGGTCAGAGAAATTAGGAGAGTTGTTCAAATCACACAGGTCTTAAACAGCTGAACCAGAATCCAAACTGATATCTATGTCTGCTTCCAAATTCAGACATCTTTCATTTGTATATCACTTTATAATTTTTTTAAAAAAACATTTTGTATCACAACCATCCTAAGCGGTATTATACATACACATATAAATAATATAATAATAAACACATAATACATATTACAACCCCATTTTACATATGAAGAAATTGAGGCTCAGAGAAGCTTTCCAAAAGTCACATTCAAAAGGTAGAGGGAGGAGCCAGATATTTGGCTCCAGAAGTTCAATTCTAATGCTCTTACCACTACATCACACAACTGCAAGGAGTTTAAATCCTCCCTCTGACGACTGCTATGGGACTCCTGTGGTGCTTCACATATCTAACTGAATTGATGGAGGATCAGATAAGACAATACGAATCATCTGCAACTTTAAATGCTAGAAAAGAGCTATTGCTTGTTATTTCATTTTTAAAAAATAAGAAAGATAGCAGATATAGATCCTGAGCAAACTATGTTCTCATTTGTGGCCAGGAAATAATGACTATTTGATATGAGCAAATAAACCCTTCCCCTTGAACGTCTCTAAATGAATTGTTTCCTTTCATTCTCTATCAAGAGATCCCTCAGGAGTGAGGAAATTAGAGAATGCACACCAAGTTTCCACTTGTGTATTTAATGAACATGCTCCTCCTTATGTAAACTGAAGCTCCAAGATTAAATATGTTACTGCCATTAATATGGGTTGCTAGGTCTCTGTGAGGATACAGAATTTGATTTTCAAAATCAGAGTTTCTGGAAGAGAAAAGAAAGTGGTGAAATTTTCTGGATTCTAGCCAGGGTTGTGTTTAAACCATTTCAAATCTGTCCAATTAGTAGATAAAACCAACTGTGATCTCAGGAGATTTTGGGAGTTGAGGTTAGCTTTGAACTGCCAGTCCAGACAGCAGGTTAATTCACAGACACAATTTGGCTTAGAATCTGGAGAGCATTTCTCAAATTTATGATCAATACAGCAAGCCCATCCTTCGCCTGGCTGCCTTCTGATTTTCAGTTCTTTTCATGGACAAGAGGTAATGAGCTATCTCAAAAAGTAATGAGTTTCCCATCAATGGAGAGCTTCAAGCAAGAGCTGAATGCATTTGTCAGACATTTTGCAGATTTTTGTTTGTGTAAAAAGATTGAAAAAAATTGCTTCTGAGGTCTCATCTAACTCTGAGATCATGTCTTCTGTTCCTTCCAGGGGTTCTAGACTCCCTGCAACAGGTTCTCATAAGCTCAATACAGTACAGAAACACCCTTTCCTTCCACATAACCACTACTTCCCTTCCTGACACTGTATGGAATAATGGAAAGAGCAATGCGCTCAACCCCCAACCTCTGCTGATCTCTCTGGGTTTCTGTTTCTCTGTCTGAAACATGCCAAGATTGAATTAAATGATGTCTGAGGGCTCTTCCAGCTCTCTCATTGTCATGATTTCCTTTTGTCTGAATCTTTCCTTCTTGGCCTGCTGAACACCGCTACCCATCTACCCCCAATATATCTTACCCAGGGTAGGATCCAAAATAGAATTATGAAGAGTGGACAGGGAGATGAGTTGGGGGAATCACTGATATCTCTCCTTTTCCCAGCCATCACTGTTCCTGTGGCTGCTCCCCATTCTCAGCTCCTCTCCAGCAGGCAATGAGCAGCAGAGCTGAGATTCAAATTTGGGGACTTTCATTTTTTCAATACATCCCAAGGGATCTCTAAGCCCCTATTCAGTTGCAGAATCCTATGGTTCTCTAAGTTCAGAGGAGCCCAAAGGAGGCTCTTTCCATAGTGCTGTATAATTGAAAAACCAGGGTTCAAATTCCAGCTCCCCCATTTTCATTCATTTAGTTTTAAGCAAATTATTTGATCTCTCTGGACCCCAGTTTCCTCTTTGTAAAATGAGGGGACTGGACTAGACGCATTCAAAGTTCACATTTTGTTCTACGTCTATTATTCTGTGATTTGGTGAATAGCCTTGTGTAGATGATGACTCATTACAACATTCACTTCCTTACACTGGGGCACCCCACTCGGTCCCCTAAAGTGCTGTATTTCCTTTCCTGGCAGCTCAGTTCATTTTGTAACCAAACTCTTTGCAGGACTTTTAGTACAAACAAAACCCCTTTTGTCCTCTGGGAGGGGTGGAAAATAAGCCAAATGGAATTTCAGAGCCTGGGGGTTTCATGCTTAACATTCAGTCAATACTTTGTGAGACTTAGTCCAAGGAAACAACAAAGCTGGCCCCACAAAGCAGGCGGCAAAAGCTGGCAGGGTCTTTTTTCCAGCTTTTAAGACACAGAGAGGAATATGGAGGCCTCTCAATCAAAATGAAGCAAATCTTTTATATGGGGAAGCAGCAAGGTTAGTGCCTAGGTGGCAGAGTTTAACTCTGGACTATGCCATTTGCATCACTCCAGGATCCCAACACGCAAGGTCACTAGGACTGAGCAGAACACTTTTAATCCTTCTTTCATAAGACAGCCCTTTTACATCCTTGAAAATAACCATCCATGTGGTTTCAAGCCTTTTCTTCCCCAGGATAAATATTCCTAGTTCCTTCTTTCAGTCTTTACTTAGCATGATTTTGAACAATTGTCTTAAACTCAAATGGAAATAGACTCTGCAGGTATATATTGGCTTGGAAAAGTATAAATTAACATCCTCTCTATGTTTTGTCTTTTCATTTATTTTATTGCATATTTCCCAATTACATTTTAATCTGGCTCAGGCCACACTCTTGATTTTAACACCTCTGATCTGATCTTCACCATTCTCATCACCTTCCTATTTATGCTCTTCAAAATATCACTGACTTTCCTAATGCAATTTTAAAAAGTGCACACACTCCTTCAGTTGATCTGACCAAAGCTAACTTCAATTACTGACTTCAGTATGATTGAAGTACCATACTTTTCTGAACATAAGCTAAGATCATATCCTTGAAACCCACAAAAACCCTCAAATTTTTTCAGATAAAATTCTACCTTGCAACGTCTCTTCCATTTTATATTGGAAAGTTGAGTTTTTGAATCAAAACATTTCCATTTATACTTATTACATTTATTTGTTCCTATTAAATTAAGGATTAGATTTGGTCTTGACCTTGACAGAGAGAACTAAGAGCAACAGGTGAAAGTGTGTAAAAAGGGACTTTTAGTTTACTATAAAAATATAGTTGAATATAAAGAAAATATAAAGAAAAACTTCCTAATAATGAGGGCCATCTAAAAGTCCACTGGGCCTCCCTCATGAGGTAAAGGTACACTTCAAGGAGAGATGGAATAACTGGTTGTGAATAAAATTCCTTCCAGTTCTGGGATTCTGCTCTTAGGGGGCAAAAAACAAAGAAGTCAAGTCAACCAGCCCTTCAAAAAAAATCAATCAGCAAATATTTATTGAGTGTTGGTGCTTATATGCCGGGCTCTTTGCGGGAGGTTTTGCCAGGGGGTGGAAATGTAATTTGACTTTATTTCACACTATTAAACCAGCTGACTTGGCACTGGGTCAATAAGTGTACTCTGCTGCCCTGTGGGTTTGGGAATTAAAAACGTGCCCAAAGAAATGAAGCATGGGGGCTTAAGAATTACAATGATGAAAGCTGCCCAAGGTGACATCTGACATGACATTACAGGAGCTCCTGTTCAAGGAAGGGATGGCTCTCTTTGAACATCTTCAGAATCCAAGGGTTCCCTCAGCAAGGGGACCATGTCTAATTTAATTCCTAGAAGAATTCCGGGAGTCTTTCCTTCTATGTTGAAATGTGTCCTTGAATGTCTCAGATATGGTCTCAGAGGCCACCAACACACTGGATGAGTCTATTCTCTCTCTTCCACATGAAAGACACAGACAGACAAAACTCACTGGGTTGGGGATTATTGGTCATGAGATAATTAGATTAGGATCAGAGTTGGAAGAGACCACAGAGATTTTCTGATCCAAATAAGGACCCAAGGTTACATGAATAATAAAGAAATGGTGGAACTAGGATTGCAATACAAGCTCTCTAACTCCAAACCTAATGCGGAGTGCTAGTTCTGACTTTGTGAATGAACAAGGAAAGCTGTCTCTTTGGGCCTCAGTCTCCTCTTCTGTAAAGTGGGGATACTTATAATTGGGCTACTTTCCTCAGAAAAAAGGTGCTTACTAAAATTAAAGCAAGCATAATTTATGTTATGTTAATGTATTTTATTTGTTACTGATACTATTATGAGTACTACTAGTACTACTACTTACTACTACTACGACGACCACCATCAAAAATAATAACTTGGCCACCAGAAATAGAAACAGTTCCTATCTCATTGAACTTTTTCAACCATTTAAAAGTGGCCTCAGAAGTTAAATGAGACATAACATTGAGGGTTCTCTTTCCTGTAGTCCTCACATTATGGTAGGCAGCCTCCAATAGAGCCCTTATCATAGTCCTTATCATTTTGATGGCCTAACCAAAGTAGGAAAAATTTCAGAATCATTGCTTAGAGATATAGAAGCATCCACAGGATCATAGATCCAGAAATAATAGGGAATTTAGTTTATCCTCTCTCACTTTACGGATGAGGAAACTGAGGTTTAGAGAGATGAAGTGGCTTGCTCAAGACCTTCTGACCACCAAGCATCAGAGAGGGGCTTTGACCCAGACAGTGTGATTCCAGAACCAGAAATTTTTTCATCATATTCTGCTATTACTGGGACCTTTTCATCAATGAGACAGTCAATCAACCAATTGATTACTGAAGATGAGCATTAAAATGAGGTACGGGTACTCTAAGTGAAACAGTTTTCTTGTGGAGTAATAACTTGTTGGTCCCATCCCTCCTTGTTCTGCATGACTTGCCATTGGCCAGCATGGAGGATGTCCAGTTTTAGGGTTATTTTTTTCTTTGTTTCAGAAGTACTCTCAGTGTCCAATTTGACTTTTCTAATTAGACACTAAAACATAGACCTTTTTTCTGGATCACTTTTGGCCCAGTGGATGTAGCAACCCTGTGAACTCCATCTTGACTCAACACGGCCTCCTATTTGCTCTCTGGGAATACAACTTGGATAGTACCCCTATTCTCCAACATAATCACTGACCCCTCCATTGGCTGTAGTGATTACTTCATGGGCACCATCATAGGTGAAGGCAGGTTTTCTATCTTGCTGATCATCTTGCTCCTCTGAAAACCAAAAAACCTTCACATAGAGTAGCAGGCCTGGAGAATGCCTGGTGGTGAGTTGTTCCAAGGTGTACAGATCCGTACGGGAGTATATTTTCCTAATATACTAATTACATTAGTATAATTATATATATATATATATATAAATAAATAAAACTAATAAAATATACTAATATACTAATCCTAATTCTAATATACATCCCTCCACAGCAGAAACCTAGATGGGGCTATTTAATTTTGCACATTATGGAAGCACGGAGATTGCTGGTCAAATGCAGTGATTTTATTTCAAGCATACTGGATGCTAATCTTCTCTCTCTGACACCTACCCCAGAATTTCATCTGCTTACACTGTTTCCCCACTAGCTACCCTAAAACAGTACCATTGTCACAGGGGAGGGTGTTTGTCTCACAGTTTGCTGTCGCACATATCCATTTTATCTAGAAGCTACAGCAAGTTATTTTTAAATTCAAGCTAAAAATCAGGGCGGCTCAAATGCAATTGTCATTTGTACAATGTAAGGGCTGGGATTTCTCCATAGGGCACAGTGATGGAAATTACATATAAAAACATAGGAGGTAAATTGTAGAGTAGGGCTTGAATACAGTGTGAAGCCTGGGTTATTATTGGGTATTTGGCGCTATAACTTAAATCTCATGCAACTGTTTTCCAATATATTTCCCCCGCATTAATATTGAAAGAAAGTATTTTAACCTCCTTTTACAGATTAGTAAAAAGAAGCTCAGAAAGGATAACCGGCTTGTCCATGATTATAGAGCTTGTAAATGTTAGAGCAAAGATTCTAATAATAGCAAAAACCATAGTAAATCACAATAATAATTAGTATTTATATAGTGCTCTAAGGTTTGGAAAGTGCTATATAAGGATCTAATTTGATTTTCAAATTCAAAACTCTTTCCACTCTATCATGGTCTTTTCCCAGACTGTTAGACTCCACTATGCTATCATAGCATCTGCCAAAAATCCAACTCAAGTATGAGACTATCACATGGAGCCCATGTGTGGCAGGAGAACATGGCACCCAGGTGGATGTCTACTATTGGTATAGGACCTTGCAGAGGGAAGAATATGTCAGAGATTGGAAATCCAGGCAGACAAGTTATAAATTTATAGGAGGCAGATATTCGAATTCATGGCAGGAAAAGAGGTAAATGACGGGATTAGAAAGGAAAATGCAATCCTCATAAGGGATGTTCATTTTCTATTTAAATGTTTGAGAGATGGTAAATATAGCTACAAATGCCTGTCTCTTTCTCTCTCCCTCCTCCTCTCTCTCTCTTTCTCCCTCTCTCCCCCTCTCTCTCTTTCTCTGTCTCTGTCTGTCTGTCTCTCTCACACATACACACACAACATAAGAAGTGCTAATTAAGTTCCATTTCCCACCCAAGGAAGGATATATATAAGGAAAATATAATGATTTACCCTCAGCTCCTTATAAAAGGGGGATGTAGATCAGAAGAATAAGCACTTAGATCAGAGGAGACTATTAACCATCTTATGATAGAGAAAACACAGAAATGCAGTCATGGGGTGAGAAAAAGAAATAGTTATAAGAATACAGCTGACATGGGTTATCATCAGCTGATCCCTCCCCTTTCCCCCAATTCAATCCTATGTCTGTTAAAATCATCACCCTATATGCCAATAAAATGATCTGGACATTTGCCTCTGATCCATAAAGGGAATGGATTGTTCAATAAAAATTGATCACGTGCTTCATTTGAAATGCTCAAAGGACTTTGCCTCTCAGGAACCTACTTGCCCCTATTGTTGGGGTATCACTGCCCTGCAATTATTTGTGTGAACTGGAATACGTGTGCATTCTAGTCTATACCCAGGGAATGGTTTCATACATCTACTTCTAAGAGAATGGGGCAGCCCAGAGAGAGAAACCAGTGTTTCTGCCTGTGGGTAAGAGGAAGAAAACAGAAAATGAAACAGACCTTGGCAGTTCATGAGGCATAGATAAGCGGGAGACAGAGAGTGTTTATTAGTTAATGCCTTTCTGTGTGCCAGACTCTTCATTACTTTGCCCTTTTCCATGATTCCCTTTCAATGGACAGCTTCCTTTCCTCATTTTCAGCTTCTTTTTGAACATTGTCTTCTCCTATTAGATCCTATGTTCAAGGGCAGGAACTGCCTGTTTCTGGTATTGGGCTCCCCAGTGCTTAGCCCAGTGCATGGTACATAGTAGGTGCTTGACAAAGGATTGTTGACTGAGATACAAACACAAGTGTGACAATCCCTATATTAAATGAGTTTGCACCTTAAAAAAGCTGCATAAGAAGGGGAATTCGAATGAAGGAACATAATAGAAATGGCATAGCATGGAGCCATATTGACCAGAAATAAAACAACTCAAATTTAGCTCTAGTTCTCTTTTAAGAGAAGGGTTCAAGGGCTCTCTGCCCTCCATCTCTATTCCTTACATAAAGCACTCCTGAAAGATACATATTCCTTTACAAAATGGACCTAATTTCAGAGACAAGGCCTTCTTGATCCTGACATCTTCCACTCCAGAGCAGAAATTGATAATCACACGTACCTAATAGACTGACCTCCACAAAGAGAATTGAATCTGCAATCTGATGACCAAGGTTTCAACACCTAACTCTGCTCTTTACTACTGCCTATGGGATTAAGGGAAAAATCATTTTCTCTCTTGGGACTTGGCTTCATTTTATAAACAATGAGACATTTTGGCATTATTTATTATATTATTTATAGGTTCCCTTCAAGGTCTACATCTGATGAAGGTATGACCATTTATTATCTCTAGTAAAGTCAGGCTGTATATGTTCTGCTTGTGTTTTATGCCTATAAAACAGATCTCTCCTCTCCTTCTAAAATTAAGTTTCTATGACAACCCACATGTGACTAGTACTGGTAAGAGATTTGAAAAAAGAAATCTTAACTATGTAAATGTACTAGGTTCTAGGGAGAAGAAACTTTAAAAATGAATACAATGAAGTTCTTAGGTATTTCTCTTTATATGAAATGATATTCAATTCTTCCAATCAGTCTAATAATTTTATCTATTTCAACAGGAGTTGAAGTGGATCTTCTAGTACTGCTTTCAGAGACTCTGGATATTCTATTATAAAATATAAGAAAGTTGAATAATGTCAAAGGAAACAATGCATATGTCATCCTAGATCCCAAGATAAAGTCTAGGATTAAAGCTTTTGTAATAGTTTATAGCTGTACAGCAATTCATGGTTGCAAAACATACTCACATATCTCATATAATCCTCACTATCTCCTGAAGAAGATGCTATAATTATTATTATCTCCATTTCAAAGTTTGAAAGTTGAGACTTAGAGAGATTTATCTAACTTATCTAAGAGCTGGCGGTAGAACTGAAATTCACACCCCTAAATTTTGTTCAGTTTTCTTTACACTGTTATTGTCATCTGTCCGGGTGTTAAATCTTGTCATTGAACACAAAGGGAATCATTGGGACACATCTGTTAGAGAGTGAAAGACATGGACTAAGAAGAGGCAGATGCGGTTTTCTCTTTACTTAGTAAAGAGATAAATAAATAATAACAATAATGTATTTTAAAATTTAAAAACACAAATGCAATAAAAAAATAAGATGTTTGTAAATCTGAATAAGTGCTCTTCAAAGAATTTCCCAAAGATCACAAAAATCAATTTGGAAAATTCTCATAGAATTTAGGACTGTGTCTAGGGCACTAGGATGCTAGCATCTTTTAAGTAATTCATTTTCTCCATCTTATCATTTACTTGGACACATCAAATTTCAACAATAGAACAATATTTTGTTCTGTTACAGGCACGACACTTCACCACACAGTTTCCTCATCTTTAAATTTGAACTTTGTACTAGAAAATCTCTGAGATTCATTTCAGTTCTCAAACTCTAGGATTCATTTCCAGTATTCTTACATTTGAATTAATATAGTTTTAAGGAAGAAAGCACTACATGGTGCAGTGGAAAAGTGTTTGTTAACCATTGATCAATATTAAGTACTTCTGGAGTCAAAAGAAGCCAATTCTTTATTAGTTAATTCTTAACCACCATTCCCTTAAGGGTGATTTGGGGGCAAACTAGGAAAGCAACCCCATTGGGCATAGAACATGGCATGTACAAAGACTAGAATGCCACTGGAGTGTCAGTGTTCTTGCTGGGATGCTTGCTGGTATAAATGTCATTAGAGAATGTGTGCAGGTTGAACACGTGAATCAGTTCTTGCAATCATAAGGATGGTCAGAATTGGATCCACTGAAATGACTTGCTATTTAGGGAAAAATATAAGATTGGGGCAAGAGACAAAGATAGTTGCCCCCTCCTCTGAAACTATCCAGCAAGACTCATCACATTAGGATTTCTGTTTCTTCTCCATTGTGGTCTTTGGGGACAAATGTTGGGAGATTTTTGATGTGGGAGATAAGGACTTTTTTTACTTAGTACAACCATTTTGCTCCATGCTTTCCTGAAATCAAAGCAAAGATTTCCCACTGATTTCTCTTTACCAACAAGAGTCTGATTCTGGGGCCACCAATTGGAAAGAAGCAATCCCATAAGGACCTCTATAGATGGAATGGATCAAGAGGAAGATGGAGGTGCTTTGGTCTGCACCAGTAGTAAAATGACAAAATGGAAGAGACAAAGATGGAAGATCTTATGTTAGGGAAATCCTTGGAAGTGCAAAAAATTAATTCTGAGAAGAAAAGAGAAAAGGAGTTGCCCAAGAAGGAAGTAGATAAGAAGAAAGGAAGGGAGAATAGAGAGAAGAGCTAAACAGACATGACCGAAAGAAGAGGAAAAAAGCTCCTAAAGATTGATGATGGGACTTAGAGAGAACAGTTGCTGAAAGTCAGAGTTAAGGAATCAGCACTACCATACTATGGAAAAGACACCCTTTTGAATGCACTGAAGTAGGAAAAACTTTCATACAGAACTCACAGTAAAAGCTTCATTGCCCTTGGGTAGAAGGGGGTGACAATTACTTTCCTGCCCATGTGGTGCATTTATGCACAGAACCCCAGGTCCCAAGCAGGAAGAAGAATTAAGAAAAGAGACTCCACATGATCCCTGAAAGGGGACAAGCTGCTAATAGTTATAATTACCATCTGGACAACAAATGAGCATTCTCCCGACACCAGCAATCAGTTAAATAATCATGGCTAGGGCGCTGACCTGAGGCCTCTGGAGTGTACAGAGAAAAATGTGAACAGAGAGTATCGTGATCAAAGTGATCCAGGCTGCCAGAAACAGTGAGAGAGTAATTCTGTGCTTTGATGAGAGTGTTTTCCTGCAGAACCTTGGAGGCATGAATCATGATTTGTGGAACTTGAGAGCATGGAGGAATAGGGTGGCTTTCAAAAGTAGGTGCTTTCAAGCTCTTTACCATCAGCACCATCAAGGCCAACATCTAGAGGCAATGAGAAGAGAGCCCTCACAAATACTACATTAAAATGACAGACTTTAATCTTGGTCATCTCCACGTGAAAATAAGACAGCACATGGTGGGGAGAAGAGGCTTCCTAGTGGACTTGTATTTGGAAAGGAATGAAGAACAGCAGGAGTACAAATGAGTCTGCAACACAGAGGCCTTTTCCACTGCAGAAATTCTATGCTTAGTCTCTTAACATTTCTAACACATCGAGTTTCTATTAAAGCTATAAAGTCGATCTTAGACTGATGTTTCTCTTAATTCAGAGAAGTTTATTTTAAAGGGAAAGCAAAGAAAAGGAAGGGAAAGAATAAAAATAGATTCTTTAAAATTAACTATCCACTAAGCATTTATAAACACCTATGTACATTATGTTAGACTCAGAGAATATACATATATATATATGTGTGTGTGTGTGTGTGTGTGTGTGTGTGTGTGTGTGTGTATAAAGAGAAATGATTGCAACAGAATTATAATCCATGAACAAAGGTCTCAGATCAGTAGGATGGAATGGAATGGAATCTCTAGAATTGCATTCTGGGTTGGCCCTTTTGTTTCCAGAGAGTCTTGAGAGTATTCTGCATTTGAAATGGACAGAATATGACTTAATAAGGCAGACCAAAATTGTCCTTCTCGACATGAAAACTAGTTAGTTGAGAAGTTCCCCAACCAAATGGGTTGCTCTTATAATAGTTACATAAAACTAATCTGATACTTTAATGCATCTGTGATGTAATTTATGGCTCCTCAACCTGGCCAGATCATAAATCATCCCTGCCAACACATCCTACAGGATTCTCGTCCATGGCCTTCCATAAAACCTGAAGTTTAGAAAGCTTGAATGTTAACCCTGGCTTCCTTCTGCATGTCTAACTTGAAGTCCAGTGCTTTTCCTCTAACACAGGCCATGAGGCTCTTCCTGGATAAGTAATCTCACACAGAATCATGAGCCTGAGCAAGAAAGGGACTGTGGCAGCTTTTCCAGGAAGACCTTCAAAGATAAGCTTCCCTTCCTCTTCTTTCCTTTTCAAAGTGCTCAAACTGACCCTCCTGCAAGTACACAACTTGCCACTTCCTTAGAGTCCAAGATATTAAACAGTCAATTTTTACTTCTGTATCAATTGAAATTTATGGGTTTCTTTGTTTCAAAGGAGGAAATACTAGATAGCATTAGGAATAAGAAATAGGAAAGGCTTCTACTTGCCCTGCCCAAAGGAAATAGACCTTCCTCTGGATCTGAATTTTGTGGGTTTTGTTGATTTGGTCCTGTCCGGTCCAGGTGGTTTGTTTTGTTTTTCTCTGCTACAGTCATAGAGTTTAGATGTCCAAAAAGTCTCATATTGTTTTGAGCTATTAAAGTCCATCACTTTTTTTTTAATTTTAGAAATAATCAGCAAAAGAAAACTAAACAAAAAAACAAGCCCTAATTTGCAACGTTCTCTACTTTCTGAGGTTTAAATGATCACACTGAAAATTTGGTAATACAACTTTTGAGCTATTTGGACTGGGCCCAATATACCTCTGTTCTCAGCCCTACTGAGTATCATGTTCTGAGACCAAGAGACATTCCCAGGCAAATTGCTTTCCTCTCTACCCTTTCAGCAGACAGTAGACACACAAAGAAATAGGTTATGTCCTCAATGTCCTTTTAGGCATATTTTATGTGTAATTCAGAGGAAGAGCTAGAAAACTTGGAAATGAAAAGTGCTCAGCAATTATCTAATCTAATTCCCTACATTATAAAGCACATCAGACGTGATCCCTGGATCCTCAGTATCGGTGAAAAGAAGGGAAGCCATTTTAAATACAAATATGCAGTAAAATGAAGAAATTGCCAATCACTAGAGTTGTCGGAGTTCCATATCCGCTATCTCATTTCATCTTCTACCGCCTTGGGAGGTAGATGAGAAAATGAAGGCTCAGAAACATTCAGTGACTTTCCCATGTGCAAAGTCAGGGTTCAAGCTTAGACCTTCTCACATTGTCAGATGTCTTTTCACTACAAGAAAGCAGCCCAAATTAGATGAAATCCCACTTGTTTTCTCTCTCATAAATGCACAAATGTCCTTTAGTACTGAATATCTGTTAAGACTTGTTTTCTTCATTGTTGCTATGAACATTTTTAAAAATAGCAAAACACTGTAATAATTGAAAAAAGTACATTTATGTTTTCTGCCAGTGTGGGAGCCTTTCTTAGTCTCTGAGTTTCTCTCCAAGGGCACTGGAACATTAATGCTTTCAGAGACACACAGATGTTTCAAATGGTTAGTGTCAATGTGATCAACTGCAGACTGGTTCTTAGGAAAAGCTCACTTGGGTCAACATAAGGGAGATTTGCATCAATGCCCTCAATTTTTTTTCAAGCATCCTTATAAGATATTCTCAAACAAACAAACAAACAAACAAAAACCACCAGAGAGACTAAACCTCTGCTTCTCTTAACAACAATCCTGTGATACGCCCCAATCCTGTCTGTCTAACCTGTTCTGTATCATTCTCCCTCAGAGAAACTTCCCTGGCACATCTTCTTATTTAATAGGTGAGAAAACTAAAGCCCAGAGTAGAGACAGTGGGTTGTAGCAGAAGGAAAATTGGATTTAGGAGTCTGAGGTTTTATGTTGAGTTCTGTCCAAGATCATCTGGGGGAAGTGGTCAACTCCCTTTACTTTATCATCTAAAGAATAAGGCTAATAATATGTACAACACTCTCAGGATTGTTAGAAGGAGTTTTGGAAACCACAAAGTGCTATTTAAGTTTGTGTTATTACTAATTGAGAGTTACAAAGTGCTATGGAAGTCATTCAGAAGAGAGAAAAGTCAATTTTGGCTAGAGTGGATCAGAGTAGGTCTTGCTGAAGTGACAATGGGCAAAGCCCAGGATGGCAACTGGGAGAGACAGCAAGGAGGAAATTTCAGGCATAGGGAATGGCAGAAGGACAGACATGAATGGAAGGGATGAAGAGGATCCAGCCACATGGAGAGTAGCCTGATTGGGAATTTCTGCTTCTTCTTTGGGTCTATTCTCAATGAATTTTGACAATGCCATTCCTTAAACACTGACTTGATATCTTTGTTTTCTCTCTTGAAGCACTACTAAAGTACGACTAATTAATTGAGCAAAACTGGGAGACCAAGATAGATGGATAGAGATATAGATATAAGTAGCTAGCTTGCTCACTCTCTCTCTCTTTATACATACACACATATATATATATAATATACATATGTATGAATATTATATATAAATATATACATACATATATACATACACAACCATATACATATATATAGTTATGCATATGTGTATCATGTTATCTCTTCTAACAGAATGTAAACTTCTTAAAGGCAGGAACTGTTTGATTTTCAGATTGTGTCTATTGTGAATATTGGCAATAATTATATTTTGAAAAAGGACCTAAAGGCTTCAGCATACTTCTAAAGTGGTCTATAAGGCAAAAAATTGTCAAGAATCCTTGCCCTAGTGGTCAAATCATCTCCAATAAGATGTAACCAAAGAGAACATGGGCTTTGGAGTCAGAAGGCTTAAATTCTAATTCCTACACATCTGCCAGTTAGCTCCAGGACTTTAAGTGACTGCATCTCTGTGCCTCAGTTTCCTCATTTGTAAAATTGGGATCACGATTACCATGTTCGCTGCCTGCCTGACAGAGAAGCTGTGAAACTCCAAGGCTTCAAGAGTTTCCCAGAATCACGGAGTGTTAGAACTTGGAGTTGCCTTAAAAACTACTTAATAGTTTCTAAGTTCTTGGTTTTCATAGCTCTTAACACTAAGGCCCACACAGATAACAATTGCCTTACCCGAGCTTGAACGTTAAGGGAGTGAGCATGGGGCTTGGGACTAGAAACCAAGCCTATAGTCCCTCATTTTGATTTCTCTGCCTTTCCCTTTCAGCCTTCAGGATTGGACTTGACCATCTCTAAAATGCACACTAAGTGTTCTGACATTTGAGATTCTAAAAGCCTTTTAGCACTAACATTATTAGTTGTTAGATCTAATTTCATGTTCTTTAATTGGTCTTTCAGCACTGAAGCTTTGTTTTTAATAG
>JAJPUD010001165.1:228854-305793 GCA_023553655.1 Myrmecobius fasciatus | reverse complement strand
CACCTGGGTTCCAAGCTCCCCTTCCAAATACTTTACATAATTTCCTGCTGGAGTACTCCTCTTTCTCGTCAAACTGACTTGTTACTCCTATCCAATATTCCACTTTCCATTTCCATTCCTTTATATGAGCAGTTCCTCATGCCTACAATGCTCCTTCCACTCATAATTCCTTAAAGGTTCACCTAAGGGGTCACTTTTCTAAAAAGATATTTTCTAATTATCTCAATTAATGGTGCTCTTCATAATCCCTGAAGTTACTGTTTATATACTTTTACATGGCCATGCACTTGTTATAACCATCCAGAACAAAGTAAATTATTTGAGGGAAGACTATTTTATATTTGTCTCCCAAGGGGGTAAGAGAGTCCTTGGTACACCATGGATGCCTAATAAATTGTTTCTTGAGTTAGATAGAACTTCAGCTGCAAAGCAGAGGTTCAACAAATTCCATGTAATTTATTAATGATCAGAGATGGTCTGATCTTCATGTTGAGTCAGTGAATTCATAAACAATCAAACAAGTTTGATTTGAACAAGTCACTTTAGTTTGATGGAGCTCAGGGTTCTCAAATATCAAATAAAGGAGTTTGTAATTTCAAGGTCATTTTGATCTCTTATATTTTATAATTCCATCAGTCAGAAAGTTAACAAAACCGCCTTCATTTGACCCCATTAATTGGGAATGTGTTCTCATTAAATGAAAGGTGGTAGAGAACTGAGCTCCATAGTCCTAGGCTTTGACTCACTCTGTACACATGCAAGTCACTTCATGTGTCAGTGCTCCAAAGACAACTCACTAAAAGTAAAAATGGCAGAGATTAAAAGCATTAATGGGAAATTGGTTGAGGGATATTTCTTACCTGATACTTCCTAGATCACTGAAATCGCAGTTCCAGTCCCTAACATTAGATATAACATCCAAAATCAAATTTTAAAAATTTGTGATTGTCTTTGTGACTTTTAAGTGTCTTATTCCTGAAACCAAGCTGACATTTTTTTAAATACAGCACAGATTGTTTCAATAAAAAAAAAAATACAGAAACATACTATGTTATTTGAATCATAATTTCTTGTAGAAACATATTTCAGTATTGTGTGGGAAGCATTAGCCAGTGATAATAATTAGCCAGAATAAATTGAAGATATATAAATATTCAATTCAATTCAGCAAATTTTTATTAGATACCTGTCATATTCAGTGTACTGTGCTAAATAATAGAACAAGATTTTCAGCCAGAGTCCCTGACATCATGCAGGTCACTGTCTAGTCAGGCATTGCTAAAAAAGGACAAAGCCAGCTAGATTGCACAGGTCATATATGATATGTACCCTAGAGAAGCAAAGCATGAAGTGCTTGGGAAATCTTATTGAGAACTCCAATGGCTTGGAGAATCATGGAAGACTTCCCAAAGGAAATGGCATTTTATCTGGGGGGTAAGAATGGATAGGAATCCACTTTCATAGGTGAAGGTCAAGAACCACATCCAAAGGAAACCATTTAGGTTGATTTTAATATAGAGTTAAGAAAAAGAATAATTTGCAAAAAGGCTAGAAAGGTTCTCTACATTAAAGTGGGAGAATATTGCTGAAAGGCAAGCAACTGAGTTTAAAAAGCAGATGTATACAGCAATTATTTTTGTCCCTGGCACATTTAAGGGGCCTGGAGATATAATCTTGGAGATGATTAAAAAGTCTGAAGGTCAGATTTTCTGGGTAATTAATATTCAATTTGTTAATTATACCAACAAATAAATTGAGGCTGAGGGTCTGTCTCATTATCAAAGACCTTGCATAGAAGTCTCTAAATGTTTAAATACTTTTGGAAAAGAAAGTGACTCCTAGGGTGAAAATAAACTCTGGTTAGATAACAATTAATGAGAGAATGAATATTATAATGAGAGATGGGGCTGGAGGATATAACTTTGATCTTGTCAGTACTGCCCCAGATCATTCTGCCTCTAGCAATCTAGACAAAAAAATCTATTCTCCCAGCAGTCATGTCAGAGTTGAACAATGGTTGCTATTATAGTAAGAACTCCACCTAGATAAAATGGTGTAGGTGGGGTGAATTTTGGACAAGGTCAAAAATGTCCTTGAGATATTGAGCTTTGAATAAGCAAGTAAAAAGAGTGAATCTTTGGGTCCTGTATACAAAATTCTTATTAACATAAAAAGAAAATAATAAATTTTCTCATCACAAATCCAGAAACCATGACTGAAGGATAATAAAGGGTGTGCTCAGAGAGGTAACATTTATCTGAATTGAGTTGCTGGAGTATTAGAATATGATCTAGGATAGTATAATACCCACTGGGTGAGGTAAAGTTAGGTATTTAGATGGAGCCATAGGAGTAATACTGGACTTGAGCTTGAAAAGACCCAATTTTGAAACTTACTTCAGTCACTTACAAACTTTGTAATTGTGGGCAAGTCAGAATCTCCCTCTATCTCATTTTCCTCATTTGTAAGATGGGAATAATAATAACATATACCTCCCTGGGTAATTGTGAGGTTCAAACGAATAGCATATTTAAGGCCTTTTGCAAACTGTATAGTATTATAGAAAGATTATTTTTAAGTTATATATATATATATATATATATATAGCTTAGATTTTTCTCTCTAGACAGACTATAAACACTGTAAGGATAGTGATCCTGCCAAAAGCTTTGTTAAGTTTAATTTGCCCTGAAATTGTGCTTCCTAGGTAAAAGATTCTGCCAAATAAACTTTTTCATTAATGTCCTGTAATCTGTACTTTTGATCTTCAGAAAACAGATTTATCTGGCTTTTTCCCTCTATACCTGTGGCTTCTCTCTTCCTAGAACCTCCATTTTAAGGAAAGGCCCAGATCAATCAACTTTCATTTATTAGACTCTGACATTACGCCCCATCACACACTTTCTTTTCCCCTGCCCACCCTTTCTTCAGTTCTCTTTGATATGTTGCCTTGCCTTATTATAATGGCAGGGACTGTGTTTCTTTTTGCTAATGTTTGTGTCCAACATTTCTTTTATTCAAAATTAATTTTACCATAACAACAAATTATTCATAGAGGCTACAACATGCTTTTGTGTCACTTAACTCATTTGAGATGAATCACTGCCCTGTGAATTACAAAATTATAGAACTTTAGACCTGGAAAGGACCTCAATCCTTTTTACCAGGATGAGTTTTTAACATATAAAACAAGTTAAATCATCTTTTATGTTTCTGCATTTTGGTAAACTTTAAAAAAATAAAACAAGAAACAAAAAACAGATTTATTTAGCCCTGAGTTGCAATTAGTAAAATTTGCTATTGGAGATGAAACCTCTTGTGACTGCAACTGATATATTCTTTTTGAAGTTTTGAATTTGATTGTCTTATAATTAAGTCACTAACCCACCCCTTGAGAGAATTTTCATAAGCTACTGAGAGAAATATGACCTTGAACACATGGAAAAAGTGAATGACTGATTGGGAAGAGGTGTCTAAGAATGCAATTTAGTCATTCAAAATATAGGAATCCTTGCCTAGGAACGAAGTACATCTAGCAAGTGCGGTGGAACCGTCTGTTTCTCTATTCTACTACTATCTAGTTGAGAGCTTAGAAAACTGCCCTTGTTCTGTGGGGGAGAAACAGGAACAGAAAAACCATCTTTTTTCTTTCTTTTTTTTTTTTTTTTACTGAGGTAATTGGAGTTAAGTGTCTTGCCCAAAAAAGTGGAGAATATTTTTAAAGATACCATTATGAGTGCACAGGAAATTCTTAACTGGTACAAGTTGTAAAAGGAAACAGTGCTAACCAGGGAGCAAATGTGTGGCCACAGGAAGGGATGGGCTCCCCCTCACTGGAACTCTTTACCTAAAGGCAGGATGGTTGTGTGGTGGGGGTGTTGCAAAAGGGATTGTAGGCCACCTCTAAGTTGGACCAGACAACCTCAGAAATCTTTTTTAGCAATTGGTTTCCGACTAGGCTGTTATGCCAGATGGAGAAATTTGGTCTTACCTGTGTGCTGTCAGATATTCTGATTTGCTCAAGGAGTTCATCCAAGTTGTCCCCAGTGGGCATTAAGGCTGGTGAACCTTTCATGCCTCCAAAAAAGCCCTGATCGCAATCTTGCTCAGCTGGAAGCCCTAGAATGATATGGTTTTGCAATAAATAGGGGTGTACTGAGGGTTAGGGTTAGGGTTATGAGTGATGTTGTAGATGTCATGAACAGTTAGCATGTGCCAGTACACACCTATTGTCTGTGGTGTCATTTAGAAGACCTGTTTTCTCTGTTCAATAACTGTTACCTATTTTTCTATACAAGTTTTTAAAGGATTTCTGGCAAGTTGGTCTTCCAGGCAATACACAAAGAGGGAATAAAACAAAAGCTCTCCTTGTTTCAATGGTAGCATTAAGAACTTTTTGATCCAAGGAAGGGTAGTAGAGTAGCATTAACAGATTCAGAGTTTTAATCCAGCTTTAGATGTGTTAGGTGCTCTGAGTTATAGCTTCAGCTGTAAGATAGAAATAATAACACTTGACCTACGTGTCCCACAGAATTGTTGTGAGGCCAGAATTAGGATATAGAGGTGATAGTATAGAGGATAAAGCTCTCAAGTCATAATGCACAGATAACCATAAAATGAGGAGACAAGAGACCCGAGTCCTAGTTCCAGTGTTGCAATAAATAAGCTCTCTGTTCTGCAATAAATAAACTCTCTCTGGACTCTACTTTCTTTATTTTCAAAATGAAAGGTTACAAGATTTCTAAGGTTCTTTCCAGTTCTATAATTCTAAATTCTAAGATTTCTTTCACCTCTGGAATTCTATATTTATGGTCAAAGGTAACCTGTAACTCTTATATTTTATGGCTACAAGTTCTTTCTGTTCTAGTATTCTTTATGGAAGGACTCCTCTGGGTCTCATATTAAGTCTTTCATTTTTAAAAGACCTAGTGTGATGCAATAGATAGAAATAAGTTTTGGACTCAGGAAGAGCAGAGTTCAGATCAGATTCACATATTTGATTATTTGTTGGATAGCTCTGGGAAAAGCAATCAACTCTTTTGAACCTCAGTTTTCTTCTCTAGAAAATAGGGATAATGGCATCTATTTCACAGAGATACTATGAGGTTCAAATGAAATATATAAAAATATTTGAAACTTTAATATACTACGTAAATGTTAGTTATTATTATTGTTTCAATTGTTTATTATTATTATTATTACTGACATAATGTTTTATGTTCTAGAATCCCTTCCAACACTGATAATCTTTTTTGATGGGAAAAAAAAAAAAAACTAAGTGGAAATGGGGATGGAAATGATTGATAATCAACTAGTGTCCAATAATAGGTATTAATAGTATTTAGATAAAAGATTGTAAATTTCAGATTAATGGTCAGTCTTCATTATTTTCACAAATATTTTCTTTCAATGTGTATTGGAAAAGCCAAGTCAGGATTGAAATGATACCTCAGTAAATTATAATGGAAACTAAGGGAATGATTGTCTCCACCAAGAATTCCTAAGGATATCAAAGAAGCACAGATCAAGTTGAGATAAGCAAAGGGTGAAACATTACCAATATCCAATGCCAGCACCATTAGCAGGATCATATAGAGCTATTTCTCCCTCTCACTGAAGTTTGAATTCAGATTTAAAACTGTGCTGGTCTATGTCATTGCCAATATGAAACTAAACAACATAAGTTGATTCAGATACTTGAATGACATTTGGCAAGCGAGGCAGAAAGAGTATTGTGGAGAAATCTTATTAAGTCTAAGGTTCTGAATTTAATAAACAATACCAAAACCAAAAAATCTCCATATTTACTAAAAGAGTTTGCATGCCCACAGAAGATTGCCATTTAAAGTAAGTAGTACAGCAAGCTATTCTAGCTTGAATCTAGCTGGAATTACTGGACTCGTTCAGGTAAACCAATTTTTTCTCTACAAAACTTCGAATTCCATAAGAAGTCAGGGAGCAAGGCTAAAGTTCTTTCAGCTTTCTACTTCAGGCTATAGTGTCGATAAATTCTGAACACAAAAATAATTATTGCAAGCAAAGATGGCTGGGTACAGGGGGATTTGATATTCCCCCAAAGTAATAATTATTGATTCTAATAATAATTAAATTACTGACATCCCCTAACAATTCCCACATGTAAATCAATTAGTAGGATGGCCATAAGCCACTTATCACCTCCTCCATACATTTATGTCATGCATCTGATTGTTGGATATTAGTCATTCTGAAAAAGAACATGAAGCACCCATACCTGCAACAGGACCAGGTCCCTCAGCATTTTCAATGACAAATGATGTCTGACAGGCTTTGTTTCTACTGGGATCAAGGGCCGCCTCCCACTTGAGGGGTAGTAATTCATCTTGAACAAATGACGGCTTGCTCTTAAAGAAGAAAACAGAAGACAGGAAAGAAAATAATAATCATTGTTGTGCTGGAGTTTTAGTTGCATTTTTTACAATATCTTTTTGTGTAATTATTCTCATGTCATATGTCATATTTCTAAAGCATTTTCTACCTTGCATGTCAAACCTTACAACAATCCTGTAAGGCACAGAATGTAAATATTATTATATTAATTTTCACAAGTGATAAAACAGACTCAAAGAGGTTATGGGATTTGCACCAGGTCACATGACTAGAGTTAATTCTTTCATGAAAGATATCATTTTTCTGCAACCCTATCTCAGTGACCATCTTCATACTCTTAATGCCTTCACCACTACAATCTCCTCATTTGATTGGTGAGTTCATCCCTGAACTTCCTTTAGAGAAGTACCTTTGTCAGCTCTGATTAGTCCAAACTAGTTCAGCCTGGTTTTCTTCTGGATCTTGCTCCTGCAGGTACCTCCTGCACCACTACCGCCTCCCCTTCCTACTTGTTATCTTCCACCCATTAAAATTTAAGATCTTTTAGGGAAGAGACTATCTTCTTTTTGCCCATTCATTTCTCCAGCATTAGGATAGCACCTGGCATACAGTAAGCACTTAATAAATACACTGCCTGCTATCTTCTGGTTTTGAGTTTTTCTTACACCATGTTTTCAAAGAAGAGATATATAATAATGTTACTTAATGACAGTGGCTTTCTTTTCCGTACCATAGCAAACCTGATCTTAATGTATTCCTTGTTTTGTCTACCACTCCATAGGGAGGTTTTTTTTTTTTTAATCTATGTAGCAAATATATTTTATGGATCAGAGGAACTGTATGTATTATATAAACTATTTGAAAAAATAGGGAATGATGGACCCCTACCGAGTTCCTTTTATGACACAGACATGGTACTGATACCTAAACCAGGCAGGATAAAAACAGAGAAAGAAAATTATAGACCAATCTCCATAATGAATATTGATGCAAAAATCTTAAATAAAATATTAGCAAAGAGATTACAGAAAATCATCCCCAGGATAATACACTGTGACCAAGTAGGATTTGTACCAGGAATGCAGGGCTGGTTCAATATTATGAAAACTATTAGCATAATTGACTATATCAATAAACACATAAACAAAAATGATATAATTATCTCAATAAATGCAGAAAAAGCATTTGATAAAATCCAACATCCATTCCTATTAAAAACACTAGAGAGTATAGGAATAAATGGACTTTTCCTTAAAATAGTCAGTAGCATCTATCTAAAACCATCAGCTAGCATCATATATAATGGGGATGAACTGCAGCCATTCCCAATGAGATCAGGAGTGAAACAAGGCTAACCACTATCACCATTACTATTCAATACTGTTTTAGAAATGTTAGCTTTGGCAGTAAGAGGGTCAGGAAGAAACCAAATTATCACTTTTTGCAGATGATATGACGATATATCAGCTCTTTTCTCAGGGAAAAGAACCGGAAATTTAGGAGATACATATCAATGGCAAAATGCCTGAATAAACTGTAGGATGTAATGATGATGGGATATTATTGTGCTAAGGAAAATGATGAGTAGGATATTCTCAGCAAAACCTAGAAAGACTGCCGTGAACTGAGGAAAAGTGAAATGTCTATGTACAAAGTAACAGCAATATAGTGAGATGATCAGCTTTTCTCAACAATGCGATGATCTGAGACAACTCTGAAGGACTTGTAAGGGAAAATGCTCTTCATACCCAGAGAGACAGGAACTGGTGGGTCTGAATGCAGATTCAAGCCTACTGTTCTAAACTTTAATTTTCTTGAGAGTTTTTTGGTCTGTTTTCTTTCACAACATGACTATTATGGAAAAATTTTGTATGACTACACATAACTTATACTGAATTGCTTGCATTCTCACTGAAGGCAAGATAGGGAGGGAGGAAGGAAACGAATTTGGAACTCAAAGTTTTAAAAAATAAGGTTAAAAATTGTTTTACATTACTGTGGAAAAATAAAATAGTATATCAAAATTTAAAAAAATATATATCCAATATTAATCTGATATCTATATGTGTGTATATGCACAGATACTCACAAATATACATATACATATATGTATGTATATATACATGCGTAGTATATATGTTCCTTTAGACTTGTTTGATAAACCCTCATCTGCTATATAAAGATCTCTCCAGACTGCATATTGACTTAGTTTGAAGGTGTAATATTACAATGCTTTATTGTATTTTTATTTATTTTGGTAAATATTCTCCAATGACATTAAAATCTAGTTTGACCACTTTCAGGAGCATTGTGGGCTTCATGTGACCCTAGTCTGGTTTTTGCCCAACATTTTGGGGCAGCTAGGTGGTACAGTAATAGAGTATTACAAAGTCTGAAGCCAAAAAAAATTCATTGTTCTGAATTCAAATCTGACCTTAGAGATTTATTTACTAGCTGTGTGACCCCAGACACGTCACTTAGCCCCTTTTGCTTCAGTTTCCTAATTTGCAAAATGAGATGGAAAAGGAAATGGTCAATCACTTCAGTATTTTTGCCAAGAAAACTCCAAATGCAGTCATGAAGAGTACGAGATGAATGAACAACAACAGAACAATAACAAAACGACTCCACATCCTTGACTTCTTAAACCACACTTTCTACTGCATAATGTCACACAACTCCTTTTTTTCCTGTTTGTGCAACTTAATAATGTCTCATTTCCCAAGTTTGCTATTTTCAGTCATAACTCTTGGCTAGTGAGAGCTACTAGATGGATGCAAAGGCTCTGTAGGAAGCAAAGGGGCAAATGGGGCTCTGCTCTTTGTGTGTATGCTCTCTGGGGTTGGCTACAAAGCCTCAGATTCCTCCTCTGGCCACTAGGGGTCGGTCTGGTTACACTAAATGAGGAAAGTGGATCCCTCAGAGTGACCAGGCTAAAAAGATGGTTTGTTCTTGGAGGGTAAAAAAAAGGTCTCTTGGCACTGGGACCCAATCAAGTAACCAATGAACCAACATCTATTTCTGGTAATTGTGCTACATGAGGGCAACTTCTTTTGTAAATGCACTGCACCTTCCTTGCATAGGACAGTATGCTTACAGATAGGGCTTTCTGGGAGCGGAATGAGCTGCCTCAAGAGGCCATGGGCTCCCCTTCACTGACCATCTTCAGGATGGACTGGATGCCCACTGGCTGGGCATGTTCTAGTTGAAGTTACTTTCTGGGTTTGAGATGGGTTATGTGAATTCTAAGTTCTCTTCAACCTAGAAATTATCTAAGTCTGTTTCTACCAGACCACTCTTTTACCAGTAGCCTCCTGGCTCCACTAAATCTCGGAGAAAGGAAGTCAAAGCTCCCCATATCCTGCTCAGCTACTCTTCAGTCGATGAAAGCTATAGATAGAAGTTCACTGCCAAGGGAGGAGGGAGGGAACTTCTAAACCTCTTTTCCCAAATGGAGTTCCAAACTCTGATTTTGGATCCAGCACGGTTTCCACCTATGAGATCCTAGATAAAGATCTGAAAGACATTCAACCCAATGCTCTCTTTATTACTAAGGAAACACTGACTTGCCCCACAGCACAGAACTTGCATTTGTCTGAGCCTTGATTCAAGCTGGCTAGAGTAGAGAGAGTATCAGGCCTACAGTTAGGAAGACTCATCTTCCCAAATTCAATTCTGGCTTCAGAAATTCACTATCTGTGTGACCCTGGGCAATCACTTTCCCCTGGGTGTCTCCATTACTACATCTCTAAAATAAGAGGCAATGGCAAACCACTCTAGTATCTTTGCCAAGAAAACTCCAAAAGGGGTCACAGAGAGTCAGACAAGACTGACAAGCAATTGAACATCACCTGATAACAAATTCTGGTCTTTCGTCAATGAACCATGTTGCCCTCTATTTCTCTGCCTACATCTCTCTCATATGTCAGATATACCTACTGTGGCCAGATATTGTTTCTAAAAATTGGTATTTTATATGTCAGATTTCTATTTATATTTTTAAATTGAAATGAAACATGTTATAATGGATAGAATAAGATGGGGAAGACCCAGGTTTATCCTCTGATGACTAAGATGTGTGATCTTTGGCAAGTCATTGAGCTTCTTCCAGGCACTTTAGGCTGGTGCTATCATACTCAAACAAAAATAGATTCTTGCAGTTGCACAGTGAATCAGAAAAGCAAAATCAATGTTCTCCGTGTTTCAGTGAATTTCTATTTATTTCGTTTAAAATTTTCTCCACTTCCATTTTAATTTGCAATGCTATACTCAGGATTTTGACCTTTCTCCTCCAAGTAGCCCCCTAAGGCTATCCATTGCCTATCAGGTGCTAATCTATGTGGTTCAAAGGAGTTTCCTCATCCCAGAGCTTTTTATATACAGGAAAACAAAGGTCTGGGTCCTATCACTATATTTAAATCAAACTTAATTATTGATTAAAAAAACTAATTTTAGTTATGTTTTGGTTTATTTTGTTGGACAAATAATTGTGTATTTTATGATTGACTTGCTAACAAATGTTTGCTTTAAAAGATGAGAAAGTAAAATTCCCAGTGTAGCCACCCTAATGAAATGTGCTGATCTCTTCAGTTGCCAATATTTATCACCACTTTGGTTATTTCCCTTTCTCTCAGTTGTTATCCCTTGAATTCCTCCAATTTTCTAAACCGCAATGCATTGTCCAAGGTCCTGCTCAAGTACTATTTCCTATTCTGGGAAGGCTCCCTGACATTATCAATAAACTCTCTTTCCTTTGGTTTCTTAAGAAAACTCGAGTTTGCACCATGCAGTCAGGCAGGTACTTTCAGATGGCATCATGTTCTTTGCTTCACATATGCTCACATTGGACATAGGGATAGAGGGTTCCACTTGGAGCAAGGAAGATCTCTGTCAGAAGCCCACTGGAGCTACTTAACAATTATGTGACTGGGTGAGCTGCAGCCTTATTATGCATGAGTTTTATGATGTATAGAAAGGGATAATAAAAGTACCTGCCTCATGGGATTATTAATAAAGCTCATCATAAGCCTTAATTATTATGTAAAAATCAGGTATTATCATTTATTTTTATTGTGCTGTTATTATTTTCTCCAACTAAACTTTTAGTTCCAAAAGAGCAGGGGTCATATATCACATATCCTAGGCAGCAGGGTAATAGTGGATAAAGTTTCTGGGCCTAGAGTCAGGAAGACCTGCTGTCCAATCTGCTTTCAGACTTTATTTGCTAAATGATTCTGAGAATGTTATTTCAACTCTGCCAGCTTCAGTTTCCTGAAGTGGAAAACGGGAATAATAAGAGCACTTATGTTCCAAATTAAAGATCAAAAAATTGTAAAAAGTTCTTAGCAAAGTCTCTGTCACATAGTAAGTCCTTAAAATTTTTTTATTTCTTTCCCTTCCCCAAATAATAGAATATTGTGACCTCCCAATAGATGCATCTAAAAAACATTCTAAGTAAACATATTTGTGCTCACATCCTTCTTCACTTACCAAATGGGCACCATTCTCGGGTGGTGTGCCATGTTTGGTCTCATGTATTACTTTGGCTCCCAGCTCAGTTTGCAGGCTGTTAGTTGGCCCTTCCTTAGGCTGCTCTGGCCCCAGACCTCGGAAATCCTCCAGCTTGTTCATGAGAAGGTGGAGCACCGTGTCCCGATGCTCCTGGAGCTGATGCAGGATTTCCTCCTTCTTTTGGTTATTGCTCTCCTCTTTAGCAAGAAGTGCCATTAGGCTTTGCTGCAAAGCAGCCAGTTGTCTCCGAGCCTGGAGTTCACCTGCTTCTAAGAAAGCCCGGAGTTCAGCCAGATCTTCCCCAATGTACCAAGGCTCAACTTGGCTCTTCTCCAACGGGAGCTGTAACTGGGAATCCCAGTCTTGGCTCCCCCGTGCTTCAAGCTCAGCCATCAGGGAAACCGTGGCCTGCCGGAGCCAATGGGCTTCCTCCTCCAGCCGAAGCACCTGACCCTTGAGGAAGCCTTCCTGCTCTCTCACCGTGGCCATTTGCTGTCTTTGGTTCTGCTTATAATGCTCAAAGGATGCAAGCAGGTTCTGCACTTCCTCATCTTTCCTGTGCAACTGGTCCTGAAATTGCTGAAGTTTTTCTCTTTGTGCCCACCGAGCCCTTTCAGTTTCTTCTACCTGGAAAAAGTATTAACAGCAGTTCAAATCTACAAAGCACTTTCCTTGGAATAATCCGGCAAGCTTACATCAGACGTTCTTACTTTTATTTAATAGAGGAAGAAAGTAAGAGGCCAAAAAGTTCAGTAATATGCAGGTAATTTTAGTTAGATGTGGGACTTAAATCCAGGCCATAGATTTCCCAAGTTGGAAAAAACTTTGTTATTAGACAGTCGGTTCAATTATGTCTGGATCTTTGTAGCCCCATTTGGGGTTTTTGTTTTTTTGGCAAAAAAACTAGACTGGTTGGTTTGCTATTTCTTTTTCCAGCTCATCTTACAGATGAATAAACTGAGGCAAATAAGATTAAATGATTTGCTAGTAAGTGTCTGAGGCCAGATTTGGATTCAGGTCTTATTGTCTAGACCTAGTACTCTATCCACTGTGTCATCTAGCCATCGAAGGAAGAAACTTTAGAAATCAATTCTGACAATGATTCCTTTTAAAACACTGCTACCCAGGGGTCCTCTGACTTTTGTTAAAAACCACCAGCACTGAAAAAGCATCAGTTTCCCACTTGAGGATGCTTCTAATTGTTAGAAAGCAATTATTTTCCTTTAGATAGAACAGAAATCAGACTCTGAAATTTGCAACTATAATTCTGGGAATGGGTGCAGGCCAGCTATACTTCATTCCCTATTAGCTCTTCATCTGACTCCCAGAACTTTGTCACCCAGCTCCTGTGCTGGTACTTTTCCTATCACTACCCCCTTTCAGCTCCCTTTAGTAGGTTGTGTTCCTTCATTAAAAGGTAAGCTCATTCAGAACATTTTGTTTGTATTTGTATCCCCAATGTTTAACCCAGTTTGGCATATAATAAATGCTTTGTTGCTTTGCCTTCCCCATAAAAATTCTTTAACTACATGGAAGATGACTATCTTCTGGCTCCAAATTAAGTGTTATATACTTTAAACCAGTGATATTCACAATTTATTCCAGTCTGATCCCAAGGATGGTGTAATTTAAAACTCAGAAACTGAAAGTTGGGTCACCTCCCATTTTTATCACAATAACCAGTTGTATGACATCACTGAATTAATCCAAATTCCCCCAAATTCCTACACTCCATCATCTCTGTACATGGTGCAAGTTTCCAATCTCCCACCTTCTGAAAGGGGTTTTGGTCATTTTAATCACTACTTGACCACCCATGGCAGCAAACACACCATTAACACTGGGAGAACCCATAGCTCTATTCACAATGTAACAACCTGTCTCCCCTCTGAGGGTGGTCTCTGGGCTTATGAATCTTTCTTTTCCCTTTTCATTTGGTGGGGACTGAGAAAACTGCCCAGTATTAACAGGCCTGAGTAGGTTCTCACATTATCTTTTCCCTGAAAGTGACTTTCTTCTAAACTTCCCTATTATAGCCACTATCCTTCTAGTTGCCCACTTGGGGTCATCTTTTATTCTTTCCCCTCCTCCACATTATGTATCCAGTTGGCACTGTTTGCAATATCTTGACCATCTGTTCCCTTCACTCAACTAACAGTTGTCACCTTCATTTTGAGACTCAACATCTCTTACCTATGCTACTGCCATAGCCTGGTTTCTCTTCCTCATATCTTCCCTTCCCTAAACCCTTTTCCATATAGCTTCCAAGAGGATTTTCCTAAAGCACAAGTCTGACCATGTTACTCTCTTACTCAATAAACACCAATTATTTCCTCTTGACCGTAGGATAATTTCTATTTTGTTTTTTTTTAGTGTGCACTATTAGTAAAATAACAAATAAATGTAATTTATAAATAAGTAAATATTTGTGTTTTATCTCTGTGCCCATTTTCTTTTTTAATGATAGTTTGGCTAAAATAAAAACACTAGTAATCACTGCTCTAAACTACTGATTCTTTAAACCTATATTAAACAGCTAGTTCACAGTCACATAGTAAATCATGAAATTAAATGCCCACATCATCTCGTCTGATTTCTCCCATAAGTAGAAAGCTAAAGAAAAACATGATCAAGTTGAGTAATGTCTGTAATGCTTCAAGTCCCCCATTAAAGCTGGAGAAGTATATTTCATGGAGAATAAAGTAGCTGAAATGCCAGTCACTGAGGAGTCCCCATGTTTTATTTAAATTCAATTTAAAAAAAATATTAGCCATGTTTGTTACTAACCTTAATTTATCTTCTGTTTCACAATTTTATCACAATTATATAATATGATTAAAATAAAATTACCTGATTAAAAATATTTTACTAAGGATTTTGGCTATATCATTACAACAGCATTATTCTTTTTAGTTTTCCATGTTTATGGATGAAATATTATACATTTATCATTCTCAATTTCCACTTATTTGACAGGATGCCGGAACTGAAAGGGGTCTCATGATATAATACATGGAAAGGGCTGTAGGACATGGTATGCCAGAGCGAGAAGGGTCCCCGGAACATGAAGCATGAATGTTAGAAATAGAAGAGACACACAGTGTTACACATGGAAGAGAATGCAAGGTCATAAAAAGTCAGGGCTGCTCCAAGGGCCACGGAACAGAAAATGTAAGAGCTGGAAAGGACCTTAGAACACAGGATGTCAGAATGGGAAGGGTCCTTGGGACAGAACATGTAATGCCAGAGCTGGAAGTGACATTTGAGTGTAGGAAATAGTAGAACTGGAAAAGGTCTGGAACAATGAATATGAAATATGAGCTCCAAAAATGATCTCAGTATACAGATTTTTACAGCTTAGAAAAAAATCTTAGAACTCGTAATAACCAATTAGGAAGAGAACATAGAACACAGAGTATAGAATAATGGAACTGAAAGGGACCTAAGAACACTACCCTCAGATCATGTTTCTCTATCTTCAAAACCAGTATTCTTTCCATTAACCATGCTTCCTCCCAACTGACAGAAGATTTTATAATATAAAAGGGGACTTATCCACTCTAACTTTCATTTTATAGATGAAAGAAATGTGATCTGCACAGGGACACTGAATTTGGCAAAAGATAGCGGGTTCAAACCTTTGCTCTTGCACATACTACCTTCATGATCCTGGGCAGTCAGTTCTCTAATGTGATCCTCAGTTTCCTCAACTGCAACTTGAAGTGAGTTATACCAAACAGCCCCTGATTCCTTCCAGTTCTAAACCCCTGATTTTATATTCTGTGAAATGATGGGGCCAAGATCACATAAACATAGCTGAGGTAGGAGCCCGGGTCAGGACCGTTTCCTCTGCACCAAGCTCTAGCTTTTAAAAGTGCCTTCTCTTCAATTTCCAGGTAACACAAACATAGAGGAGGAAGGATGAGAAGTTACCAGATCTGTCAGCTCTTCCTGAATCTCCTCAAGTTTCTCTTTGGCTTGAAGGTAGGCATTTTCTTCCTGGTACACTTGGGCATTCAGATGACTGACCCTTTGAAGAAGCTTCTGCTCTGAAAGCTCCAACTCTTCAATCCTATAGCATTTAAGTAATGAATATTGGATTAGTTGCTTCCATCAGGGTTATGTAATGTAGCCAACAGTTTCACAGATCCTGAACCTGCCCCCCCCCCCATTCTCTGATGCTGTCATTTTCTTCCCTCATTGTCTAGTCACCTTTCTTTCTCTCACTCAAGGTTATCTCAAGTCTCTCTACAAGAATTGCACATGTCCCAAGTGACATCACTCCCAATTTTCCTCGATTTTCTTTTCATTGTGTTACATACAATGAGCACTTTGGTCTTAGCTAGAGCTTGAGCTGCAATTTCTTTATCTGGCCCTGCACAGCAGGCTCTCTGAAACTCAAGAAGTGCTGGTGGATGGAGTCCTTCCCTAAGTCTACACAGGGTAATCTCTGCCTGGTGTTGCCACCCTAGCCACTCGGTGGGGGGCCAGGGAATCAGGCAGCCAGGCTTTCAGTCTGGGTGACAGATAATACTAAAGAGGAAATCTGATTGTTTTAGACTAAATGCTTACTTATCATTGTCAGCATCATCACCATCACCACCGCTGCATTTATATGGTGCTTTGAGGTTTGCAAAGCCTTATTTCATATGTTGTTTCATTTGGATCTCCCAACAGGGCTGGGTTGAGGGATTAAGCCCAGAAGCATAAAGTCAGTGAACCTGAGATTTCCTGAACACCAAATCCAGTGCTCTCTAAATCCTTTAGCAGCAGGTAGCACAATGGATAGAGTGCCTTATCTGATTTGAGTTTAAATTCAGATGCTGACACTTCCCAATTTGTATGACCCTGGGCAAATAACTTCCAGCTCTGGCAATACATTAATTCCTTAATTGTAAAATGGTGATTTGCACGTCCCTCCCAGGTTTGTTGTGAGGCTCAAATGAGATGCTACTTGTTTAAAAATGGTTAAGCCCATGTTTGGCCCACAGCAAGCACTATCTAGATGCTTATTTTCTTCTCCTTCCTTCCCCCTATCTGCTGTACAAAAATGCCTCCAGTGAAGCAAAGGACATCATGGTATAATACAAAGAACACAGGATGAGAATCTGATGACCTGTGTTAGAGCCTCAGTTCTGCTGTGAACTCATTGTGTGCCTGTGGGAAAGTAACTTGGATCTCAGTGCTCTCATCTACACAATGATAAAATTAGAGGAACTCGAACATTGATTTTAGCTCTAACACTATGTTCTAAGGCACCTTCCAATCGTATTTTCCCCTTACTACTTCCCGAAGTCGCTTCCAGCTCTAATATTTTAAAATCTAATATCCTTTCTGGCTCAGACCTTCTAAGTTCAACATTCCAAGGTTCCTCCCCATTCTAATATTTAAGTTCTAAGGGTTTTTTTTTTAATTTTCAGTTTTGTGATTTCATATTCACTATTGCTCTGAAAGTCTGTGAACCGACACATCCCACGCATCTAGTGGTCACTGCATAGCATTCCCATTTTCCATTTCTTCTTTCCTGTATATGGAAGTATACATATCACCAACATTTCTCTATGTACCATAAAATCAACTGTCAGGCACGACTCAGTACCATATAATTTATACTAGTTGATGTGTTTTTGAAGTTATAATACAAAAAAACCCTGATTTTTTGGTTAAATTTCTACAAAAACCAAATTGAAATAGCATATTTACCTATTTCTAAGCCGAGACTCTGACCTCACATGCTTCTCGACAGCCGTTCTCAACTTTTGCTCTGACGTTTCTAGCTGTTTTTTAAGATTTCCAGCATCTTCTTCGCTGCTCTTTGCTCCTTCAGAAAGACCACTGTGTGCATCATTAGCATCTTCTGCATCCTCGAAGACCCAGGAAGTGTCAATTTTAACATTAAGATTCATACTGTCAAATTTGTCTTCAGTTGGCGCTTTGACATGATAATGGAACTTTCTTTCCTTCCCTCCATGTGCTGAAGCATCCATCCCAGAAATAATTCTTAGGTCCAAACTCGGTGCTACATCCGGGAAATTGCCAACAAATTGTTTTTTTCTTAAAGACTGCTGGTATCTTCAACAAACTCTTAGTTCTTAGTTGACTCTTTGTTGACTGAAATAGCATGTTGAATATTTATGAGTGAACTTACGTTTCATTGAGCAAAAGCCATAAAATATGAATGAAGTCCTCTCATTTTACAGCACAATAGTTTACAGCAAGAGTCACTAAAAGCAACAGACAGAAGGAATAACCCTTCTAGACTACAAACCAAATGGCCTAGGAGATACAAAAGGGGAAAAAAGCTAGCATTCTCAGTTCATATGATGCGTTTTCTTAAAATCTCTCAGCAGAGTGCAATGATATCCCATAGTGACATAGAATTTTGTAGTTTGCAATACAAATGACAAATCCCATTCATAGCGTGCATTATGCTTTATAACAAGAAAAGTCAGACCTCGCATTTATAGATGGCCTTAAGCATTACAAGGGACTCTCCTCACATAAGCCCTTTGAGGTAAGTATATTAATTCCATTTTATAGAGGAAGAAACTGAGACTGACAGAAAGGAAGTGACTGATTGCAAAGCTGTATATTTTCCAATATACCACAATGCCTCCAAGTTCTAGGACTTCCTTCTTTGCTGAAACCAGTGAGCTCTACATATTCTCCAAGATACGTTTTTAAGAAGTTCATTCCCAAATAGAATGGCTTCCTTCCCTTAAAGTTTGTATCTCCAGCTACTGGCACATCGTGAATGCTGAATAAATCCATGGTGAATTAAGTGGTTGAATTGAACCATAGACTTAGAGCTAGACAGAATCAAAACCTAACTGTGCTCCTCCCTCCCCACTAAGAGGCAAGATGCAAGATACTTTGATTTTTGTTTCAAAGCATGAACAGGGAGGAGTTAAAGGAAAGCCATTCCAACTTATCAGGATTCTGACAAGTTGCCCTTGCTTTTTTTTTTCTCATGCCAAATACTTAAACTGAGAGTAAGCATCCTCCCATGAGGCTGTTAGTGTAATTGTTATCCCCACTTTATAGACAGAGAAGTTGGGCACTAATGTCTACTGCTAAATGAAGCTGGTTCTTTAGGGGGGGGAAAGCCCATGATTTTTCTTCTAATGAAATCAGAAAAAAAGGCCTTTTACTAAGATATCTTAATTTCCTACAGCAAGGCTCACCTTTGGGTGGAACAAATAGCCACTTCCTATCTGAAAGGATTTGGGAAACATGGCGCTAGGTGACTGTCCCCCAAATACCACAGATTGTTGTTCCACCTTTTATGACCTCTTTCCTACTGATCAGAGAATTATAGATTTAGAGCAAGAAGGGATCCTAGTGGCCCCTAGTTCAAGCTAAGTGTTTTACAGGTGAGAAAAATGGGACCCACAGAGATGGGTGTCATGCCCGATATCAGATAGATTGTAAGGGGGAGAATAGAATGCTACAGGTTCTTCTGCTTTCAAAGTCTTTGAAAATACAAACACTCCAGAGAGAAAGGATAACCTATTCAGTCTGTAATCATGGGATTTAGGGCTGGGTGGGATCTGAATTTAAAGAAGGAAGTTGCTCAAAATAGATCCTCTCCAGTATTATCTTCAAGAACCCAAAATAACAAGGCAAAGAAGATGGGATTCACTGAAAGGATCACCAGAAATGCAGGATGTCATGGGGTCTTGCATCTAATTTAAAGATTTGTCTAGTAATCTGAACTTGGAAAGGGCAGGAAAAGTTAAAGTATATCAAAGAGGTAAAAACGAAAAGTGGGGCCGCTAAAGTGATGGAAAAATAGAAAAAGACATGCAACATGCTGGATGCAGCTGAAATTACAATATAAAAGATGGAGGCCATCATATAGTACAGTCACAGCATCCCTGATCCATAGAATATGAAAAAAATAATGATGATTCTAAGGACAAATGGAGAGGATTTTGCAGACTCTATGATGCCATGTGAGGTCAGCAGACCCACAGAATTCCATGAAGCAGATAACACTCAACTTTTCCTACTTGAGTTATGAGTCCTGAGAGCTTGAAGGGTTTTCTGGGAGCATTTGGAGCTTATATTGTCACCTTCCTGGAGCCAAGAAGAAGTTTTATCCACTTATGTGGCTGTAATAGAAATGACTACTAATTCATTCCATTTTTTATTCATATTACTTTTATGTCCTGATTGGTTTTTGCTATTGCACTGGTGCCCCTTATATGGTCTGCTGATGGATAATATTGTGCAGAAAAGGAGTATGAGCTTTGATATGAATAAATGATTACACATAATGGCAACATCAAATGTCAGAAAAAAGGCAAGAGGATCCACAGCCAATGTTTTCAATTTTCAGGGAACCAGTTGCTGACCATAGAATGTTAGACCTGGAGGAGAATGTAAAATATCAATTCCAGAGTTAGAAACAGCCTTTGATGTGATCCAAACAAGGCAGCTGAGGCCAGGAGAAGTGAGTTGTCCAAAGTCACAGTGATAGTAAATAGAGCCAAATTAGGAACCTGGGTCCCTGATTTCACATTTAGTGCTCTTTTAGTAGGGACTCAGGAGAGAAAGCTGAAAGCAGGGATGGAAATCTAAATGATAACCTATATAATGTCAGGGTTGGGGTCTTATCTCTTTTCTCTATGTAAGTTGGAGAAGGCTCAGGGGCAGAGCTCAGGAGAAAGTCAGTCAATGTGCCAAGGGAAACAGAGAAGAACATAAAGAGCATCATATCTATCCTACAAGTCTGTCCAGGGCTGGCCTAAGCTATCAGTTTGGGATCTGGGTATCTATCTAAATGGCTTACAATATCATTCTAAAAGTTGGAACGGTTTTCATATTAAAAACCACCACACAGAATCATGTGACTTACCCACTTATATTCTTCAATGTATCCAAACCACATTGCTTGCTGTCTTCAAATGAGTCCTGAATTCTTCTGCCTTCTCACCTGTGGTCACATCCATTCTCCAGCCATCCCACCCATCTTTCAAAGCCCAACTCTAACATTATTTCCTTCAGGAATCTTCCCAATTGCAACCAGAAAAGATCAATTTCTCTTCTGGTCCTTCTATCACTTAATGAACTTTATATATTTTGTTAAAATAAGGATTCCATTCTGGTATGATTTGAACTAGATGAAGTCATTTACAATTCTCAAGTTCTGTGACTCTGCTTGTTTTTATCTGTATATGTCACCCCAATTTCCTGATGAGGTGGTAAGCTGCATAAATCCAGAAGCCCTCTTTTATTTATCTTTTCCTCTTCCTTGAAACTTGGCATACAATGAATTGCACACTGAAGGGGTTTATACAATGTTTGTCAAATACAAGGATCAAAGACATCATTAATCAAGTCATGTCTTCCTTATCTATATATAAATAATACATGGTTACACACATACAAAGATACTAATTACAATACATTTTGTAGTTAACGAGCTAGAAAAAAGTAGGTGCTCCTCAACTGAGAAATGGCTAAAGAAATTGTACATAAATGTCATGACATAGTATTAAATTACCCCTTCCCCCCAAATGACAAATATAAATTCGGAAAATAACCAGGAGGTTATTTATATGAACTGATGCAGAATGAAGTAAAAAGAATCAGGAAAACAACACCATAAACAATAATCATAACTATGAAAGGGGAAAGAATAATGAGTGAGGTGAGAAAATGCTTCTATCTCTAATGTTTACTGCATGGGTGACCTTAGATAAGCGATGACCTCTCTGGGGCTCAGTTTCCTAATGTTTAAAATGAGGGATTGGATTAAATTATGTCTGAGGTCTTTTCCAGTTCTAGAATGATGAACTACGATCTCTTTATTATATAGGTGGGGGATTATTGGTGTGGTAATAATTCATATATTGTCAGTCATGATCAATGTGTAGTCTAGCTTTGCTAAGCTGTGTGTGTGTGTGTGTGTGAATACACACACACACACACATATATATGTTTTCATTTTAAATTTTGTGTTTTAAGAAGTGATTTGCTAAGTAAGGGAGAAGGAAGGAATAAATTCAGGAAATGAATGAGGCAGCAAAAATATAATTCATCAATAAAAACATAACAAAAAAAATAACAAATAGTCACGTTACCATAGCAAAGAATTGTACACCATTTACTGCGTACTGGTTAAGGACCACTAGGTTCACTGCTAAAAGAAGACAGAATGGGAATGGAGAAATGGGGAACAGAATTTAAAGAAAAGGCACTCATAATATAAAAGAAGGATAAACTATGAAGAATACAATTTCAAGAAATACACATTTTGGCATTGCTGATATTGTCTAATATTTCTAGTGTCTACTTCATTGCTAATTTGGAATTTCTTCAATTTCATTAGTTCAATTATCATCTGATCACATGTGCTGCTGCATCCCTGAAAAGATCACTTTGAAAATAGAAATGTGTAAACATTGAACAAAATATATGATTAAGAATTAAATAGGAATATATCCACCCAGGGAAATCTGTTAAATTAATGTTTAATATAAAGATGTTTTCCTCTTCTCTTTTTTTTTTTTGTTTCCTACTTTATTTTGGATGTCTTCCTCTACAACACGTTTGCACCAATCCTAGATTTATTTCTGACTATTTGTCTTTTGGGGCAAAATAGAGAACTTCTTTCCAAAGGCATAAAATTCATTGAGTCTCTAACCCTGACTGAGAGAATTAGGCTCCTTGACTTTTTTCAACAATATGATTACAATCTAAAATATAGAGGCAAACTTTGGACTTGTTTCATAATACTCAATCATCAGGCACTGGAGACACCTGTGACAAGACATCATGTCAGGAAAACCCCAAACATTGCACACAACTTCTGATGTCATCATAGATCATATTCTTGACCTGTATTCTCAGCTCCTCAAATACACTTAAACCTTCTATTCCTCAGGCTGAACAACCCCAATTCTATTCCTTAAACAATTATATTCTATACTGAAATTTTGTATAAAATTCAATTTGGGAGGAAGAGGATATTGTAATCAATCTATTGAACTTTTAAAAAGGATTCCAGGAGTAGCAATTGTGGGGAATTCTGTAATTCTAATTTATCTATGTTTAGCAAAGCATGTTATAAAGTCTCTCATACTGAAATGGAGAGACATGGGGAAGAAAACAGTACTTTTATATGACTTTGGAACAGACTGAATAACCACAATCATATAGAAATTGTTACTGATTCAATGAAAACTTAGAAGAAAAGCTTTAGTGCCAAGAGTCATAAATCTATCTTTGGATTGGTAAGGCTTAATGTGACTTGGATAAAGACAGAAATGACATACTCACCAATTTTACAGATTATCCAACACATGGTGGGACAATTAATGCATTGAATGACAATAAAGATCTCAAATGATAAGGTGCAATGTTGAGATTAACTTCGTAAATGAAATTTAAATCTAATAGGAATACATATGAACTCTCAGATAACATAAAAAAATGAACTTCACAAGTTTCAAATATGACAGAGGTGATCGAATGTCAGTACATAAGCAAAAATGAATTGGACGGATCTTAACTGACTGTAAACTCAATGTGAGCCATCAGTGAAAAAGGGCAGTCAGAAGAGACTTATACAATCTCAGGCTTTATTAAGAAAGGTATAATATCTAGAAAAAAAGAAATTGGTGATATGGATAACTATATGGATAACCAGAAAGTTATTCTGATTTCCTACAAAAGGTTAAAAAGTCCTAGAAAGCACACTTGTTTTTATGAATAGTTTTTTTTTGTTTGTTTTGTTTTGTTTGTTTGTGATGCTAAAGAGAACAACTGGTACAAAAACACCTGGATAAGAATTCAAAATGGGTTGAGATCTGCATTACTGGAGACAATACCATATCAAAGAGAATATAAATCCTTTAAAATATTTAAGCATAAAGATCACTTATTTAAAGTCAAAATTATTTGGAATTTGGAGGATTTATGTGGGAGATTAGGTCTTACACCTGTGATTAATTCACTGATGTTCACTCCTCTGGGACAAGGAAACTTCCTTTGCTAATTCAGACTGGCATTTTCTTACAATTTATGGGACTTAGAGAATTGCCTAGGTTATCGAAAGGTTAAATGCCTTGACTTTACCCAGAGCCACCCAGCCCATATATGCCACCAGGGATAGTCCTGGCTCAGAGACCAGCTTTCTATCTTCTGTGCTCAACATGCCTACTTATATACTCATAACTTTCAAATCACTTTGTGATAGAATCTCAGATCTGAGAGAGACCTGAGAGTTCAATTAAAACCATGATTTTTAAGGGAGGAAATTCTAACCCAAAGGAGGGAATTCAGGTGCCCCCAGTTTACCAGTTATTAGCAGCACAATAACTATTAAATACCAAATATCTCCTTCTAGTCCATTGTCTTTTTCTGCATCACTGTACAATTTCCTAAGAAAAAAAAATATTTATTGAAAAATATACACACTTAATGTGCTAATAATAAATAATCAAAATAATATCAATAATTTGTGTACTTATAAATATTTATAACATATTACTCACTAAGCAATAATGCTAATTAATAAAGCCTCTAAAACATAACAGCCTCAGTGCCTCTTGTCTCTTTCTCACTGCTTTTTATCCCCATGGCAATACTGGAACCATCATTCATCATGAGACTCAGTTGAAAATTTCTTATAGCTCACTTTAGATGCTGTTAGTATCTGCATATGCTGAAACTCAGGCTTTGTACTCTTGTAGGGATGTAGGACAAGGAACACTCTCTAGATGGCTAATCACATTGAGAGCTGAGTGCAAAAATTTCTCCTGTAAAGTTAGATTGACGTGATGTGAGCTCAGCATACTGGACTCTCCCTCCACACCACAAATGGGATTAAGCAATTCTGGCTAATTTAGCAAAGGTCTCAGATTGCAAGGAAGCTTCTAGTTGCCCCAGAAAACCTAAGTGCATGAAAAAGAAAAGTTCAAGTGGAGCTTTGGGCGTTATGCATATTATTTATTGTGAACATATGCACAAATATATAAAATGAAGCTTTTAGTATGTGTATTGCTTCCCCTACTTAAGTGCTCCTCTTGAAAGCCTAAAGAGTAAAGTACACATTGCCTAGCAGGGCATTTAAGGCTCTCCCTAAGCTGGCCCTAGTTTATCTCTGCAACCTGACAACCTCTCTCCCTCTCCACTGCTCTTCTGTATATATCATCGTCTCTAGCCATAGTGGTTGTCTACTCCCTGTTCCCACTACTCCATACACATGCACACATATGTGTACATAGATATACATATACTATATATATGTGTATATATAGCATGTGTGTACGTATGTATACCTAACATCAAGAGAGCAAATTGACATGAGAGCTGATGCTTAGGAGTAAGTTCCAAAAGGAGTGGGAGTACATCTTACCTAAACTCAGCATCTTCACCCAGCACTGAACAAGTACAATGTGCCACCTGCCATGGGCACACTTAAATGCTTAATGAGTGAATTATGAATAATGAGAAAGAAAAAAAATGGGTCAGAAGAGTAGAGACCAGTCATCAAGGCCATGAAAACCAAGAGTTCAAATGATCCATTAAACTGTCGAGAATTATCACTCATGCCTTTAAAAAACAAGACTAAACTTGCATGCCTTAAACCCACTTGTTATTAGGAAGAACAAAAAAGGATGATTACAAACCTGCTTCCTGTTTTCTGCTTTTTTCCCCCAGGAGGTCATCATGCACCCTAATAGAGCACATATGATGTTGAGATATTAGAGAAAATCAGTTTCTGTATACAATAATTGTGCTTTTTTTCCTCCCTAAGGTTTACTACTGACAGAGTTTGAATCAATAAAGCCCTTTTGATCCCTCAGCTTGTGAAATACACAATCAAAGTTTATTTTCACTCACTGCTTTTCCTTCCCAGTATTTCCTTCAGGCGTTCCTGGGTGTGATTTTCCAACAAAGACATTGGTTTCCCTCAGTTTTCCCACTGAGGTCTGTGACTAAAAAGTGCACTCATGTTGGAATTTTTGTGTGTTTGTATATTTGTGTATGTGTGACCACTAGTTTCATTAAAAACCGTTTCCTTAGAAAGCCCTAAAGCATTTTATTGCCTAGGCTTGTTTCAACCCTCTCCTACGTGGATACTGTTGATGCTTCTGTGAGGCTGAATTAGAAGTTTTCAATAATCGTTGGGATTTGCTTTCCTTGACTCTTTATGGTACCAATATTAGCTTGCTGCCATCTTCCATAAAGCTGCTTTTCACATGAGGCCATATTCTTTACCCCGGAAGATTTCTGCCTTGTTTTCTCCCTTATGACCACAAACCTTCCAACATCACTAGTTTTTTGCTTTGTTTTTTTTTTTTCTTTTTCCCTCAAGTGCTTAAAGGATATCATCTTGTGTTCTTCCACCACCAGCATTTTATAGAAGAGAAAGCCCAGAAAGTTGAAGTGATGTGCCCAATATCACACAAAACAGAGTTAAGGTTCAAAATCTGGCTGATGGTCAGAGACTGTTCTCTGAATTTGTTAACTCCTAACTCTTCATTGGAAAATGTTTCCCCTTGTGTCCTGTGTTTTCATCACTACGGCTGTCTTTCCTACCCTCACCAATAATGTTAGAAGAAAAATTTTCTCTGAGAATGTTTTCCCTTCACTTGTGCTTTTCTACCTTCTCATATTCATCCACAACACAATCCTTGTTCTGGAGCTTCCAACTACTTTAAGACATCCAAATTCATTCGTGGTATGTCTCTGGGCTACTTTCTAGCCTTCAGCAAGCAACATAAGACATAATTACTAGGTATTTATGATCTACTTCATCTTAGCCCCTAAGTGTGTTCTTGCAAGTTTTGTCCTTGGCCTTCATCTCTTTTCTTTCTACATTTGACACAATATATATATCATATCCACACTATTGGACTGTAAGTTCCTTGAGGACAGGGATGGTTTCATTTTTCATGCTTGTATATCCATTGCTTGATTAACAGATATTTTATTAATTTGAGTTTAATTGTGATAGAATGAATTGCACTGAAGACAGAAGGCTGTTTTTGTCATAAACATTTAGTGAAATAGTTAATCCTTTGCCCGATCTCCTCACTTGACCTTTTCCTCTTTAGCTCCATCTCTGACACAACTCTTCCCCCCGCTTTAAATCTACCTTGAATCCTGAAGGAGGCATAGATGTAATAGAAAAATTTTACATATTATCTCCCTTCCACCTCCTCCATCTATCACAATGCTCCAGTGTTGCCTTCTTCAACTTTTCCCTGGTTCTAAAGAAACTTTCCCTTGCATCCCTGACATAGCCCTTGCATAGTCATGGTAAACTCTGATTGAAAATGCTTACAAACACCAGGAGGCCCAAGATCTTTCCTTGAGACTGGCAGCTCCTGAAAGCATCACAAACCAACCTGTTTACCACCCTCTCTGTTTCTACCAGAGTCTTGACTTGGCTTTCACAGGAACTAGATCCAGAGGCACCTGTGTGATTGAAAATTTGTTAATTGGGGGTTCTCAAATGTAATTTGCATTTTTGATTCTCGGAATCCTCTTCAAAGATTTGCTCTAGACTTCATTGTTAACAATTAGCTAGTCATTGATAAATATATACAGATTTCAGAGAGTTTGTGTCCAGTGGTGAAACTGCAAAGCACATTGGTCAGAAGCATGCAGGATGGAGACCAATAATGCAGGGACTTCTCTTGGTGGACCATTTCTCATTCCCTTCATCCCTTGTAATTGCACTTAAGTTTTCTTTATTCAGTTCATTTTTTGTGTTGATGAAGGGTGAAATATGATGTAGTCTGGTATAAAAATGTTGCTTATCATTATAAAATCCCCACTTGCAATTTCCATCTTACAGTTCCAAAGGCGGCATTGTACAGTTTCATCACCAAAATTCATCACTTTAAAGCTGTGTCCAGTCAACATTCATTCACTGTTTGAAGGGGTTGACACTGAAGGGCTTTGTCTTTGGATGAGGGGGTTGAGCTGCAGTAACACTTAGGCGTTCGCTCCATAAGCTCTTTTTCGATCCTGTGGGGAAAGGAGAATAATGTTGATTTCACATCACAACCCCAGGATAGCAAATGTGGATTGGGTTCATTTGTGATATTAAGTAGCAGAACTATCAAAAGTATGTTTTATCTACTAGTGGTAATAGTAGAAATGGAGAGGCACTTAGCACATTAAAGTTACTTTGAAGGAATATAAAGGACGCCATCAGAGAAATATATGATCAGAAAGAAAAGTTGCACCTGAAACATAGCAAGAATGATTGTTAACTGATGAAAAACCTTCATGTTCCATTGGCATTCACACATTATAAAGATATTTAACACAAAGTGCCCTATGGTTCATTTATGACAGGAGATGACCAGGAGCTTCGCATGATGGACAAAAATCTGTACTATTGAAGCTCACAGATGCATAGAAATATTAAATGACACAAATGATAGAAACTCATTTTCAAGTTGGCATTTTATACTTTTCCAAAGAGTTTTCCCAATCAATATTGTATTATTATGTCTATTTGCAGATGAGAAAATTAAGATATAAAAGAGTGACTTGTTTAAATGAAATTCTGACTGCAACTAGGAAAAAGAATATCTTTTTCTTTGTTTTTATAAACCTAGATTTACTACTGTGACAAAGAAAATAATACACTTGACCAAAGATATTAAATTTTAGTATTACAAAGTCATATTACATCTATCAGGTTAACAAAATTACCCTTTTTTTGCTGTAAATGACCTTTCGACCTATATTTCTATTCCAAATGGAGAAATTCCCCATCCATATTAGGAAATATCTACATCACATTTTTGTGAACACCGCCTCCCTATAATTTCACTTTACGTAAGATAGTAAACTTTTTAATAATTGTAAAGCAGATAGAAATAAGAAAGTACAAAATGATTTTTTTAAAGACCTTTAAAAAAGACTTTCCACAAACAGAAGAGGATACCAACCCAGTTTCTTGGCTCGCTGGAGTCATCAAGGCCACAGAATGAATGCTAGAGAGAAAAACAAAAAAAGGAACAAAAACTATAAAATAAGATCAAAAGAAAATGAGAGAAAAAAAAGAAAAGAAAAATGTAAGAGATGTAACATGGAATTCAATGAGTCATCATACAAGATTTGTGACATTGAAATTGATTTGCACAAAGAGAAAAGAGCTTGTTCTTCAGATCTCATTTCACAAATCAATGAGCATTTGTAAGATATGTGCTATGTGCCAGACAATCTTATAAATGAAAAAGACTGAACATACATAATCACAAAATTATTACAAATAATCATATCAATCATATTTCAATACAAAACCCTTTAGTGCTTTAAGGTTTACAAAGAACTTCTTCACAGCAAACTTAAAAATAAGGCATCTATAGATATAGATGCAGGAGAAGTGCAGCAAGGAAAATTCACTCTGCAGTAGCTTAGCACTTACTCTGAAACTTAGAGAAAGAGTCCCTGGAGAAACTTTTTTTTGAATGAATCTAAAATTGATGAGTGGCCCAAAGTTAGCTAGTAACAGCTAGCAAGTTATTACTTGCTATATTATCAAGGGTTAAGATTGGACCCACAACTCCAGATTTAGCTTTCCCCCCCATTATATTCTATAAGATAACAAGTGTGTGTGTTTCAGTCAATAATTCAGACTAACCAAAAGCTTTCCATTAGACTATGCAAAACAAATGCACTTTTTAGTAGACTGCCCCAGAACACCAGGGAACTGTAGAGATATCACTGCAATGTATGTATGACAGGACTTAAAATTCGGGTTTCTTTCACAAAGTTTTAATCAAAATATTCAAACAGAAGATGTATTTCCTTCTAAAGTATTAAGAGACTTGGACAATGCAAATATTAGCCTACCAAAGACATGCTCCCTGAGAGCATCATCTACTTATTGTTCATTTTGTCAAACTCGTTATGCACCTACTGTGAGCAGAGTATGGTATTAGGTACATGGAGGACTAAAAAGGTAAGATAATAAGGTTCACTCTCATGAGGTTTATGGTGTAGGATGAGCAGATTAAGCATGAACACAAATATAACAATTGCACAAAAGATCTAGAAAATAATTCTTTGAGGTCCAAAGGGGAAGACTGTGCCATAAAAGATGGTTTCAAAAAGTAGATATTGAGTTTGTCTTCATAATATTATCAAAAATTAAAGAGATAAAAAGAAAGAAGGAATATTATACTCATATGAGAGACTAAAAATAAAAACTAGGAAGCAGCATATATTTGAAGGGTAAAGAAGAATCAACTTTAGCTGAAACATCAAGATACAAAAGGTAATGCTGGAAACGTAGAAAAAAGCCAGCCCATGGAGGGAATTGAACATTGCACCAGTGATCTCAGATTTGATCCATAAAGCAACAGGAAGATACTCAGGATTTTTCAGAGAAGTGGAAAGACCTTTTCTGTAAATCTGACAAACTTTTAAGCCTAAAATTAGTTTAGCATTGTATGAAGGGTGGGATGGTAGGGGAAGATAATAGAGGCAGGGATTATCTATTGAAATAATTCTGGGCAAATAATGATGTAGCCTCAAACTAAAAGTCAGCCTGGTATCAGAAGAGCAATGACTTTTAAGATAGTCTCTGGCTTCAAACTCTTCTTTTGATGTTCATTATCTGTGTCATCTTGGCCAAGTCACTGAAGCTCCTAGTGCATTCTATCATCTATAAAATGGGGAGCAAGTTGGACAAGATGGCCTCTGAGGTCCCTTTTACCTCTATGCTGATGATCCTAGTATCTTAGGATGGTAGCAGGGGGGCTAGAATCTAGGGGAAAGGCATAATATTCCACTGGATTGAATATGCAATAGTATTCAAATGCCAATAACTGGAACATAGGCTGCTTTCTGTAGCTCAAGATATAGATGATCAAGTTCAACATTCTCAAGTTACATATATCAGAGCTGAGGTTTAGAAAGATTAAGAGAAATGTCCAAGATCATAAACCAAGTTGGACACCAGAGCTGGTGACACAGACAGGATCCTAGGACCTAAGCCTTTTAGTTCACCATTATATTCTCTCTCCTTTGTGACTTTTTTGGGTTCTATTCTGTCAAAGTTGGAAGGTTTTACATAAGAAGTTCAAAGCACAAGGTGATAGAAGATTTTGATTATTCCTGAGTCCATCATCACAATACTGGGGTACAGAATAAAGATGGGAAGTTCAGGAAAGAAGGAGGAATTTCCCCCTAAATAATATCATTTGCACAGGTAGAATTTGCACTTGGTGTTAATTTCATTTGATAATCACAACCTTGTAGATACCATTATGATCAATATTTTACTGATAAGGAAAATGAGGCTGAGAGAGTAAATGACTTGCCCAGCTCACACAATTAGGAAAAGTCTGGAGTAGGAATAGAAAGCAAGGTTTTCTCTTTGCAGACCCAGGCATATCCTCTTGCCTAAAAACAAAGCTGAAAGCCCTTGAATCAGAAGATCTTCCTTATTATACAGGACCTAGAAAAAACTGGAAAGAGTTGAGATCCTTTGGGCATGTCAACTCTTCCAACACAGGCCTGGTTTACTGAGATCACTATGAATCCATGTTCATTTTGGAGAGGCAAAGTTAGTGTGTCAAAAGTAATAGCGCCTCAGCTGCAAAAAAGTGTTATCGGTGAAAATTGATATTGCACGAGTCACAGATGACTAACTCTGCATCTGGAGGCCTGCGTAGACATGTCAGCCGAGTGGAAACCTTATCCTTTCACTTCTATCCTCCTTCCTGGAAACCTTTCCCTTGTCCCTCCAATCTGAGCCCTTTATTTTGACATTCAGCCAAATCTGCAGCTGGCCAGCATCACCAGGCTGTGATTTGTATCAGTTGCTGGAAGCCTTTGTGACAAGACCAGATTCAGATACAGGGGAGGCAACAAGAAAAATAATAATTGATTCCTACATGAAGAGGAACTCGGTGTTCATCAAATCCTTTACAAATGTGCTGTCATTTGAATATCCCAACAATTCTGGTGTCAAGGAACTATGATTATACCCATTTTACAAATGAATAAATTGAGGATCAGAGTGATGCATTTATTTGCTCATGACCATATGGCTAGTAAGTTCCAGGGTCAGAATTTCTTTCTTCTAACAGCATTACTCTGTCCACTTAAGCCATGATAACTCTCATTCCTGCCAAATATAAAAACAGAGATTCATAGAGCTGCAGTCTTTTGCCCATAGCCACACAACTAGAGTTGGTATTTGAAGCCAAATCTTATTATCTGTAAGACCAACATGCTGCCCTCTCAATCCAGAGTACCTCTTAATTCTGTTTTCATTATTTGACTAAACATCCAAATGAATGTATTTTCTTTGAAGTAATGCAATGAACTTTGAGTCAAAAGATTTGAATTCAAGTCACACATCTTTAATTTAATACCTGCTTAGTGCTTAGTACAGTTCCTGGCATATAATAGGCATATTATTGAGGCTTATTTCTTTTCCCCTGCCTTCCTTTTGGTTATGTTAGAAGTGTCTACCAAATGCTAATAACCTCTCACTCTAAAGTTCTGGATCTCTTGTGCATTGTGGATCGCTCTGGCAGTCTGGTGAAACCTGTGGAGTCCTCAGAATAAGATTTATAAATGCATGAACTAAATTTCGGAGGATTACAAAGGAAACTGATTATAAAGAAATGCAGTTGAAAAATTTTAAGTTCGTATGCATCTCCTTTGATTAAGATCTCTACTGGGTCCCAAAGAGATAACAAAAATGAGTTAAGAACCTACATATGCAAAAACGTTTATGGCAGCGCTTTTTGTAGTGGCTAGAAACTGGAAACTGAGTGGTTGCTCATCAGTTGGAGAATTACTGAATAAATTATGGTATATTAATGTTATGGAGTTTTATTGTTCTGTAAGAAATGACCAGCAGGACGATTTCAGAGAGGCCTGGAGAGACTTACAGGAACTGATGCTAAATGAAGTGAGTAGAATCAAGAGAACATTGTACATGGCAACAAGATTATGTGATGATCAACTGTAATGGATAAGACTCTTTTCAACAAGGAAGTGATTCCAGCCAACTCCAGTGGTCTTCTGATGGAGAGAGCCATCTGCAACCAGAGAGAGAACTGTGGGGCTGAGTGTGGATCACAACAGTATTTTCACCTTCTTTGTTGTTTGTTTGCTTGCTTTTTTTTTCTTTCTCAATTTTTCCCCTTTGATCTGATCTTTCTTGTGCATAATGATAAATGTAGAAATATATTTAGAAGAATTACACTCATTTAATTGATATTGGATTAGTTTCTGTATAGGGAAAGGCAGAGGGGGAAGGGAGGGAAAAATTGGAACACAAGCTTTTGCAAGGGTGAATGTTGAAAATTATCTTTGAATGTATTTTGAAAATAAAAAAACTGTCATTATTAAAATAATTAAGTTCATAGACCCCAAATTAAGAACATTTGCTTTAAAATGTATGTGCTCAATAATCATATTATTAGATTAGGACTAGAAAAGTCAACAAGGACAGAATCACTTTGTCCTTAGTAGCTGTCAGACCATGACCTTGAAAGCCAGATGAACACATCTTTGGGATAACATCTGGTTTTAATTGTGACTTCTCACCTGAGCCTCCAGAATATGCTTCTTAAAAGCCATAATAAAACTTCCATAAAACATCAAGGGATTTGCCACAAAGCCTTTTTTTTCTTTTTATCCTATAGATGTGCAGACTGAAATGAAACCTTCCTGCTCTACCCAGATTTCTACTTTTCACTAGCCTTTGAAAAGAGTTGTAAGCTGTAAGCTGGAAACAATATTCACATAAGAAACAGCACTCCATAGTGACCACATGTTGGTGGCTGATAAAAATGGCGACCAACGAGTGATTTGTATTTGGCACTAGTTACATATATCCTCCCTCTTGACAAAAGTTATGAAAGCCAAAATGAAAGAGAAGGATTATGAAAAAGAAACTAGTGGTCATCACACTTACCTTTTCTTCTATTTCTTTCAGTTGTCGTTTTTGAAGTTCTATTTTATCCTCTAGGTCCCGAATCCTCTGCAACATAGAAACATATATACCAATAGGTGACTGAATAAATAATAGTGACCATTTATATACTGGCCTTAAGATTTGCAAAGCACATTACTAACAGCATTTCACTTTATTCTCATAACAATCTTAGCAGGTAGGTGCTGGCTTTATTGCACTCATTCTATAGATAAAGAAACTGGGGCAGACACAGATTAAATTTTTTGCCAAAGGTCACACAGCTAATTAGTATCTACCTATATATTTGAACTCAGGTCTTCTGACTCCAGGCCCCATGTTCTATTGGCCATAACTTCTACATTTTCTTTTCTATAAAATGGAATCAAACCTTACCTTGCCCTGCCAATCTCACAAGTGGATTAGAAGGATCCAGTGAAAAAAAGTTCTAGGTCACATATTCTGACCCAGAAAAGCACAAAATCACAGGAATTCAGGATTGGAAGAGAAGTCACCCACCATCTAGTCCAACCGGGCACCCACAGAATTTTTTCTACAATATACTCCTGATGCCAAATCCCTTGTAGTCTTAAAAGAAAAAAAGCTCTATATGGCACTCTGCATTTTAAGGAATACTTTCAAATATAGTATCATAATGGACATGATGGGAAATTAGTAATTTAAATAGAATAATCTAAGAGGAAGTAATAAAACAACTATTTAAAAAAATTATCATGCCAAAAAAACCCACTTGTGTAGAATTCCTTGTTTTCATTTGAGACTGCCTTCAGGCCTCCATTTCTTGCAATTACAAGATAATTTTCATCCCTCAGTTTCCTTTGCTGGCTCAGTGTCCATATGTGCTCACCTACTGAGGATTTTCCCCAAATTCTGTTCCAGGCACTCCACTTCTTTGTCTCCATAGTTTCTCTATTCATGACTGATCAGAACCTATGGATATAATTATTGCTATATGGAGGTGAACCAGATCTAAAGTAGAGACTCAGTCTCTCCCCTGAACTTCAATATCAATTACCTATTGAATATTTCAAACTAGAAATTCTAAAGGCATGTGAAATTCAATATACACAAAATGGGATTCATTTTCTTTCTACCTAATCTTTGCCAAAAGCAAACCAAAAAACCCCACTGCTATTCCATATGTTTCCTTTTTCTGTCAAAAGTAATACCATCTTTTCAGTCTTCCAAGTCCATAAACTTGCTATAATCCTCAAAGTCTTACTTTCCCTCACCCTACACATCCAATCAGTTGCCAGATCTTGTTACTTTTACCTGTACAACATCTCTCAATTCAGACTTTTCATATCTGCTCACACACTCACTTTACTTTGGCATAGGTTCTCATCGCTTCTCATCCAGATTATTACAATAGTTTTCTCATTGGTGTCCAACCTTAAATTTCTCCTCACTTCAATCCATCCTACTGCTAAAGTGATTTTCCTTAAGAGCATGTCTAACCATGTGACTGCTCTACCCAACCATCTCCAGTGATTTCCTATCACATGTGGAATAAAATACTTTTTTATTGCTTTACTCCATTACTCCACATTACTCCAACCTATCTTTCCACCAACACTGTGCACTCCTATTACCCCTTCTATAATCTACAATTCAGACAAATTTGACTCTACAGGATTGTTGTAACAATACCTTAACTGTAAGCATATCTCCTGATTCATTTAAATTCTTCCTTTTCCATACCCTCTTGCAAAGATTTCATTTCCTTTCCCCATTTTTCTTCTAACTTGCTTTTAATATCCTTTTTGAATTATTTCAAGAAAGTCTTGCAAAGTAGAGACCAACTCATATCACTTCTTGGGGTTTTATCTGGAGCTGATTTGCTTTTGGGATCATCAGTGTGTGAGGCCTGTTCTCTTTCTCATAAAAGGTGTCTATAATCAAAGTTATTTTTGCTTTTTTGCTCATTTTTTAATAGGCTGAGGTCTGCTCTTAAGGTAAAGAGGCAACAGTTGCTTTAGTTTGCCCTGGGGCTGATGCTACTGATTGATTGCCAGTGCTGGGTAGGTATGGCAAGGTCCCTTGTTTGTTCTGAGATTCAAAGGCTCACAATTTGCCTTTTGTATTTGCTTTGGATGTCTCACAGCTAATGTACTGATCCTGGGGCTTGTAACCAGGACAGAGTAGCCTTAGAGCCTCACAGTACATTCCCTGGCTTCCTGTGCTGCATCTGGGCTCAGCAGCCTCTCCCCCTGCCCACTTGAAAAAGACCTTTTCTGAAGCTCTTTCAAAGTACCATCTTCTGGAAATTAGCTGTACTCCAAATATTTGTGGGTTCCACCACTCTCAAACCAGTTCAGAGAACTGGAGAACACCTGAGCTCTCCCCTAAATCCCTCCAAAACACCATTAAATAATGTCATAAAACAATTACTGGGGTGCTAGAACTCATGCAATAGGAGTGTTTTGTTTTGGTTAATTTAGAAGATTGGTACATAAGATCTGTTGTATTTGGGTGAGAGTGTAGGTTATGCCAGCACAGACCAAACCCCAGCAAACCAGGAACAGGCCCTGGCAGCCACTGAATCAGCTGCAGCAGAGGCTGCTTTTAGAGCTCTCAGCAAACAGAAGGCAAGGGAGTTGAAAAACTGATCAGGAGATAATAGGAATCTTTTTGCTAGCCCCGAGGCAGGGCTCTGTTTCTTTGTCCATATGGGCCACAATCAGATGGTATTCCTAAGGTGAGGACAAGAACTTAGCATATCAGAGTTTAAGACCTCAGCAAAGCAGGTACCCTTGTCACTGATCCAGGACAAAAAAGAATGTTTGTGGTCATTTACTACCAGAACACAGGTCAGGAGAGAAGCAGCTACCTCTTCTTAGATCTCAAATCTTACTGAAATAAAAACTTATAGATCCCTAGAAGTATTTTTGAAAACAGCTACACAAAATCCCTAAAGTTTGAGACAGTACATTCTTCACCCTGGAAGCAGAGTCCTAATTTAACAAAGAGTTAAAAGTCATGATATGGACAGGAAAAATATTCTGAACACAGCAAGTCACTGGCATGACAAGGAAGATCAAAACACACTCAAAGACAGAATCAAAACTCTTAACCAAAGCCTCCAAGATATATATGAATTCATCTTAGGCTATGGAAGAACACACACACACACACACAAGATTCTGAGAGGTATAAGAAAAAAATGGAAGATAAATGAGATCAAGAAAATCATGAAAAAGTCAACAGCTTGAAAAAGGAGACAGAACAATACTGAAGAAAATAAAACCAAAACCACTTTACACCTCTCAGATTGGCTAAAATGACAGGGAAAAAAGTAATGATAAATGTTGGAGGGAATGATGGACACTAATGCATTATTAGTGGAGTTGGGAAATAATCCATTCATTCAGGAGAGCAATTTGGAGCTTTGCCCAAAGAGCTATACAATTGTATATATCGTTTGATCCAGAAGTCTCACTGCTGGGTCTACATCCCAAAGAGATTATAAAAGAGGGAAAAGGACACACATGTGCAAAAAATATTGTAGCAGCCCTTTTCATACTGGAAAGGAACTAGAAATTGAGTGCTAGCTCAATAGTTGGGGAATGTTGAATAAGTTAGAGCATATGAATGTAAGGAAATATTATTTTATGAGAAATGACAAGGAGGTTGATTTCAGAAAAGGCTGGGAAGACTTACATGAACTGATGCTAAGATGTGAGCAGAACCAAGAGAACATTGTACACAATAAGAAGATTATGTGATGATGAACTTGGCACTTTTCAACAATGTGATGATTCAAAGTAGTTCCAATAGACTTAGAATGGAGAATGACATCCACATATATAGAGAGAACTATGGAGACTGAGGGAGGATAACAACATAATATTTTCTCCCTTTTTTTCCCCTCTCAATCTGATTTTTCTTGCACAACATGACAAATAAGAAAATATCTTTAAAAATTGCACATATTTAACTAATGACAGATTGCTTGCTGTCCTGGAAGAGAAAAATCTGGAATATAGACTTTAAAGAAATGAATGCTGAAAACTTTTATGCATCTATTTGGAAAATAAAATATTATTGAAAATAAAATAAAATTTCTGGTTATAAAAGGAAAATTACACTATGAAAAACAAATTAGACAATATAAAAATAGGTACAAAAAGCCTATGAGAAAAATCCTTTAAACAGTAAAAGAGGCAAAAAGGGAAAAAATTGGCAAAATAGAAAAAAAGGTATAAAAATTCATGGAAGAAAACAATTCCTCAAAAATTAGAATTGGGTAAATCAAAGCTTTTGACTTTGTGAGAAATCAAGAATCAATAAAGCAAACACAAAAAGAATGAAAAAATAGAAGACAATGTGAAATATATCTTTGGAAAAATAATAGATATGGAAAATAGATCTAGAAGACCTAACAAAATTATTGTACTGTCTGACAGCCATTATCCATAAAAACCACAAACAAAAAAAAAACCCTAGATGATATAATCTTTCTAGAAATTATCAAGGAAACCCACCTTGATGTTCTAGAACTAGAGAGTAAAATAGAAATTGAAACAATCCACTGATCACTTCCTGAAAGTGATCTATAGACAAGTTCCAGAGCTCCCAGAACAAGGGCATAATATTGCAAGCAGCCAAAAGGGGAAAAAAAAAAACAATTAAGGTATTGTGGAGTCACAGGATAACACAAGATTTAGCAGCTTCTACATTAAAATACTGTAGGGTTTGGTACGTGATATTCTGGATGGCAAAAAGAAGCTAGCATTACAACCAAGAATCACCTACCCAGCAAAACTGGGCATAATCCTTTAGGAGAAAGAATGAATATTTGGTGAAATATAGGACTTCCAAATATTCTTGGTTAAATGATCAGAGCTGAAGAGAAAATTTGCTTTGCAAATAAAAGATTCAAGAGAAGCATAAAAAAGATAAATAGGAAAGTGACAAAGGATTTAATTCCTTCATGACAAAATTATAGTTGTAATTCACAAAAACTTTTTCATTAGTAGAGCAGTTAGATGGAGTATATATAGATGTCTGAATATGAAGGGATGATATCTAAAAAAAATTAAATTACAAAAGAATTCACAGTCATATAGTACTTTGAACATATGGTTTTGTAAGTAATTTTACCACTAACAAGTGTTTGATGACTATGAGTCAACATGGCTACCCCAAAATTTATCCCCTCAATTAATTTATTTGAAGAACTTATGCTTATTTTCCTGTCCATCTTATGATAATTTCTATCTTGTATGTCTAGTCATTGTTAATAATGCCATTATAGTCTCATGCTCTCTGGATACACAAAATGGGGGGGGGGAATCAATATACCATATTATCCCAATTCTAAAATATTAATGAGGGCATGCACTAATTTTCCACCATATATTATCTTATATTTTCATCAGATCAAAATATACTTAGGTTTAGGCAAATCATGTTGTTGTTATTGTTATTGTTTTCATTTCTGGCTCTTCCTGACTCCATTTCTTGGAGTTTTCTTGGCAAAAACCTTTAGAGTAGTTTGCCATTTCCTTTGCCAGCCCATTTTGCAGATAAAGAACTCAGACAAACTGGTTTAAATGACTTGTCCAGGCTCACATAGCTAGTAAGTTTTTGAGACTGGACTTGAAAGCATAAAGATGAGTCTTTCTGATTTTAAGCCCTGTCCTCTATTCACTGAGCCACCTAGTTACTCCCAGGTAAATTACACATATAGTTTAAATATTTTTTTTAATGTATAAACCAAGTTTCTCAGGGAACAAATTGAACCATTTATGATTTTGTAACCCTAGTACCTAAGCAGGCATACAGACACCATAAATGCTTAATGATACGTTAGTTAGAAAGTCCAATTCAATTTAACATCCTTTTTAAAATGCTTTCTACATGCAAAATACTATGTTTGACACAAAGCTGATGATTCTATCCCTGTCTGGAAGAAGTTTAGAATATTGAAGAAGTGTAACAAGAAATAAGGTTCAAAATATAGTGATACTATCATTACTACAATATATATAATTATACATGCCATTTATAGTAAATAATATGTATATAAATACCATATAGAGTACATATGTATTATACAATATATAATAATACTATAAACTGGAGGGCCAGCTTGTCCATTTCCTCTCCTTCTTCCTACTTCTCTCTCTTTTTCCTACTCTTCCCTCTTTTTCATTCCATTCTCTCTAGTGGACATGTTCCCTACAGAAGTAACTATATTTAAATAATAATAGCTTGTTTCCCTTAAAATTTGCAAATGTGGGGGCAAAGCCAAGATTATGGAGAGTAGACATGCCTATCTGACCTTCTTCGACCTTCACTCAAACCAACAGTACATTAAGCCTTTAAACTGGTTTTGGAGCGACTGAACCTACAAATATTTGGAGTACAACACATTTTCAGAAGAAGTTACCTTGGAAGAGCTTCAGAAAAAGTCTGTTTCAATTGGGCAGGGGCAAACCCAGACTGAAGCTCAGGGAGCTGGGCCAAGGAGCTGGAGTGGGGAACCAGAGCATTGTGGCCTCTCTGTACTAGGGAATCTTCTCTTAGTCTACTCTGGCCTGGTTACAAGCAGGCAGTTTAGCAGATTTGCTGTAAAACACCCAAAAGCAAATATAAAAGGCAAATTCTAAGGTGCTGAGCCCCAGAAAAATGTGATTACCCAGCACTGGGAGTCAGTCAGCAGAACAGCCCCAAGGCAAAGTAAAGCATCTATGTCCCCTTTGTCTTAAGAGAAGGCCTGAACCCTTAAAAAATGATCAAAAAAGCAAAAAACTCTGACCATAGACAACTTTTATGGAAAGAATAGACCTCAAACCCTGAGGTTCCTAAAGGTAAATCAGCTCCACATATCCCCAAAGGATGACATAAGCTAGTCTCCATTTCACAAGGCTTTCTTGGAAAATCTTTAAAAGGATCTTAAAAGAGAGCTAGAAGAAAAATGGTGAAAGGAAATCAGATCTTTGCAAGAGGGTATAGAAAAGGAAAAAGAAATTAGCTAAAAAAACCCTTAAAATAGATATGATGAAATAGGAAAAGCATATAACTTCCTACAAAATAGATTTGATGAAATGGAAGAAGCATATAACTCTTTAGAAAATAGATATGAGGGGCAGCTAGGTGGTGCAGTGGTTAGAACACCAGCCCTGAAGTCAGGAGGACCTGAGTTCAAATCTGGTCTCAGACACTTAACATTCCCTAGCTATGTGACCCTGGGCAAGTCACTTAACTCCAATTGTCTCAGAAAAAAGCAAAAAAAAAAAAAAAGCAAAAAAAAGAAAAGAAAAAGAAAATAGATATGAAAAAGAAATCAATTCATAGAAAAACACAATTTGTGAAATGGGAAAAAAATGCAATAAACAAAACAACTCATTTAAAAGTTCAATTGGCCAAATACAAAAGGAGTTTAAAAAGGTAACTGAGGAAAATAATACACTAAAAATTAGAAGTGAACAAATCAAAGTGATTTAATCAATAAGACATCAAGAATCAGTGAAACAAAACCAAAAAAAAAAAAAAGAAAAAGGAAAAATAAAGTTTGCAAATGTGTTGGCATCTGGATAGTATAATAGCATAGCACTTTGTATCCCAAAGACCTGAGTTCAAATCCTGACATATATATTTTCCCTAGCTGTGTAACCCTTGCCTATTTAAGTCATTTAAACTCTTTTAAATTAAGTTTTCTCATAAGTAAAATGGGGATAAAAATAGCACTGCTTTCCCAGAGTTACTGTACTGAAGAAATGAGATAAAGTTTGCAAAATGTTTTGTAAATACTAGCCATCATCATCATCATTAATCATTGTCAAGCATTATTATTGTCTCATTTTTCAAAGGGGGAGAATTATGTTTAGAAAGGTTAAGTTACTTGTCTAAGGTCACCCAGAAGAGCCAGGATTTGAGCAAAGGCTTTTTTTGTTTCAAATCCAGAGCACCTCCCCTGGAAAATGATTTGTACAAGGCCACACAAAAAAACAAGCACCAGAGTCAAGATTCTCTTCTATTCTTCAGTTGAGCCATTGGTGCCCTTTACCAATAGTTCCCTGTGTTTCATAGTCTGCTTGTAGTACCTAATATATGTCTGGGTATATAGGAGGTACACAGAGAAGGCTTACTGATTAACTGACATTCCCTAACCACAAGAGGAATTTTAGCCTCAGAAACTATCCTAGGAGACCCAAGCACCTGAAGCCTAGAGTGCTTCAAACTTGTGATCTAGAAAACGAGTTCAGCAGAAGCAAAGGGGGCATGAGAAGATGAAGTAAACAACAAAAAAGTCTTCTTTACTCTTTCTGTAGTTTTTCAGTTCAATCTAACTCTTTGTGAGCCCATCTGGGGTTTCCTTAGCAAAGATACCAGAGTAGTTTGCGATTTCCATTTTACAGATAAGAAAACTGAGTCAAACAGGGGTAAGTGACTTGCCCAGGAAGTATCTGAGACCAGATTTGAATATGAGAGGATGAGGATTCCAAATACCAAGTCCTGGGCTCTATCCATCTGACATCTAGCTGCACTTTCTCTTTCTATCTTTGATTCATTTACCTCCACTCCACATCTCCTTATACATCTCTTATCAATAGCCCATGGTTACAGCCGTATCACCAAAGTGACAGGAGAACATCAAGAAGGCCTTAGGTATGTTGGGATCCCTCACGAGAAATTTACAGGAGAAGCCAGACAGAGACCACAAAAACTAGGAAGGTAGGAATAGGGTGGCCCTGGGGATAGAGTGTTGGTGCTGCAATCAGAAGACCTAAGCCCAAACATAACCTCACACTTGCTATATGACCCTGAACAAGTAATAGAACCCCTCTTTGCATCAGTTTCCATTACTCTAAAATGGGAATAATGATAGTGCTTACTTCCCATGATTTTGCAGGGGTTAAATGAGATCATTTTTGTAAAGCACTTAGCACAGTGCCTGGAATATAATAGGTGCTTAATAACTGCTTTTCTTCTTTCCTTCCTTTCTTACTTCCTTCTTTTATCTCCTCCCTCCCATCCTCCTTTTCTTCTTTCCTTCCTTTCCTTCCTTCTTTTATCTCCTCTCTCCCATCCTCCTTTTCTTCTTTCCTTTCTTTCTACATGACTGGAGGAAACAACCAAGAAAATCATAGATCCATCCTAAAGGAGATGGGAAACACTGACATTTTATTCCTTTCATCAAATTTGAGTGTGAATTTGAAGTTCCATATTTTTCTACAATTAAATGTAAAAAAAATATAGATACATAGAAACTAAATAAAACATTCTAGGTCATGCAATAATTTATCTACAAATATGATCATGATTTAGGGCTATTCTCAGAAAAAAAGGCAAAATGTCTTCCCATTCTAATCAAACAGGAGTCTTTCATAATCATACAAAAACTATTCCTCTGTCTCTAACATCAAGAAGTCAGTCATTTAACATGTATTAAGTACCTACTATGTGTCAGACACTACTAAGTGCTGAGGTTACCACTTTTCAATGGGCTCAACATCTAATGAGAAAGACAACAAGCAAACAACTAAGGACAATTACAATACATACACAGGGAAAATGGGAGATGATCTCAAAGGGAAAGCACTAAGATTAAGAAGTGGGAATGGCTCCCTGAGGTGCTTTCCTTACAACATGGTTGTAAAGCAGAGGAGCACATCAAAAATATACAGTTATAATAGCCATAAATAAATGACATTATAGAGAATAACCTGATGTAACATAAAATAGCACACCATAATATAATATATACAACATAGATTCAGCTGAACCTCAGATTTCATAAGGATAAGAAACTCTTGGTGGAGCTCTTTAGCAATGCAGATCAGCAGCCATTTTTATGGCTCATAGTCATTCCAGGCTCTGTGAGGTTGTAGAGAGCCTTTGCCTGGGACTGCAGATGGAGCATTTGTCAGATATAGGATAAAAATCAAGTTCTTACTGAGATTACACTTATTTGTGTTTAATTTGCTGTGGTTAACATCTTCCCAATTATAACTCATTTTATTAAAATTTTACTTATATTTAATATGAAAGCTTACAGAAAATAGTAAGTATCATATACATATGATACCTTGTTGAATACTTCTTTCAATTTTTAACAGAATGCCTCACCTAAAATATTTGCAATTATTTCATAATCAATTTTATAATTTGGTATTTGGAGTTTTCATAATTATAGTTAAAATAAAATGTTTATATTTCATTGTCATAATTCTATAGGATATATTTTAATTTAGAGCTTTTGGGGTAGAAGTTTTTATTGTAGTTAAAAATGTTATTAGTAATTAGTACATTAAAGTATAACAAATAATAAATTTTTAAAAAATCAAGTTTTTCCTCATACAGTTTTCAATCCACCATTATGCCATGCTCAAGACAAATTTATTATTCTGGTTTTAAAGATGGAGAAACTGAGGCTCAGGGAGTTGGAATGAATTAGCCATAGTCTCCTGCCTAAGGCATAGGAGACTGGGGCTTAAGATGTGATCTTCTGATTATCAATGCTGCCTTTCAGCTAAGCAGTTGGGGGACAAGGGGTGGGGGAGCAGCAAAGATACATGCATACATATACATACATGCTCACACCAAATAAAAGCTGCTATTAGTTAAGTCTCCAGTATTCCCAAAAGATGTCTTTCCCGGTCAATTTGTGTGGGGAACTGTCAGCATAATCAATTGAAATGCTATTGATTGGAGAGAAATATGAAGACTGAGATTTACTTAAATGGTTTAACCTTTAAGCTTCACACGATATACCTTTTGTAATTGTGGAAAGTCAATCATCTGTGACATATTTTGTTCTCCAATTATATTTTTGTCATTATTTTTGTTTACCATCTGATGGTTCATTTTGTCTTTATAGAAGATGATTCTCTATAGCATTAATATAAAGATTTGGGATTAAAAATAAATAAAAAACAAAAACAAAAACAAAAAAACAGTTTTGAGTCCATATGACAAACCCTGCTCATTTGAAAATCTGCCTATCTAGATCTAGAATGCCTATCTATATCTAGAATGCAGATGAAGGTGATAGAGAGTCTTCAAGGTGATCCTGGTATGTGCCATTCCATATTCACCCTCCATGTCCTTTTACTGTCTGTTCCTACCCATCTCGACTTCCTAGTTTCCTTGGCTTCTTTAAGACTGAATACAGAATAGCTAGGTGGCACAGTGGCAAGAACACCAGCTCTGAAGTCAGGAGGACCAGAGTTCAAATCTGAACACAGACACTTAACACTCCCTAGCTGTGTGACCCTGGGTAAGTCACTTAACCCTAATTGCCTCAGCAAAAAAATAATAATAATAATGTAAATAATTTGTTTTTATGGTAATTGGGAAAAAGAAAATTAATTAAACTTAAAAAAGAATGAGAAGTAACAGATCCTAGAAGCACTGTTGAGATCCAAGAATTATTGCAAACACAGAAGAGTGAGAAGACCATTATGTGACTTCAATGAAGACTATATAGAAAATATGGAAAAGAACTACCAGGACAGTTGGGAGGAAGATATCCTTTGCTAAATTCACAAAGCCATTGAAATATTAGCATCCAGACTAGGCCAGTGATTTCCCTGAAAGAGAGAACTCTTAGAAGAAGATACTTCCAATGCAGGTCAGTACCTTCTTTGCTACTCATCATTTAGAGGTGCCTTGAGTAACGAGAAGTTAGAGGACTTGCCCACGATCACATAACAGTCTCTATTGGGGCAGCATTTTAACTTAGATTTTCTTGGCTCCAAGCATGGCCTTTCCCCATTATGCCAGGCTGATTCACAAACTATATAATCTTTCAATCAATATATAATTTATTTCTCAATAGTTTTTTGGTTGTTTTGCACAGTAAAATTTAATATGAGCACTCTAATTCAAGCCAGTCTAATCTAATTTTTCTTCTATGATTACAGTTCACCTAAAGGCATAAGGAAGTAAAATGAACAGGTGCAATTAGCTCCTAATAGCAACTATATAAAGACACCATTATGTAAATCTTCACACATTTAGACAGAATGAGATCTAGCTACTACCCTAACATCATGCCAATTGCATGTCCATTTTATCTCCACTTCTAGATCATTGTTATTTCAAAACCATTCTTCGGGGAACTATTTTTGGTCCAGAAAAAAGGCTTATTCTAATTCTCAAATTCACTCCAGATGTTCCTTTTTTACCAAAGTAGTATGTAATGATACACCCTCATTATTGAAAATGGCAATTTATAGTTTCCAATGTATTAGAAAAAAGAGGAAAAATAACATTCATCCTTCAAAAGTTATAGGAACCAAGAAGAGAACTGCTATCTAATTGTTGGCAACATGGAGGAACATTATCTGGGATAATGACAATGGAACTTGGAAGAAAGTTTTCACCATTTTCTGATGGGATAGATAAGAAAGGAAAAACCAGACACACTCTGACATGAACTTTAGATTTTGGAAAAGCAAAATACAAAAGATTCAAAGAAAAATAAAAGATGAGTAGATCCCCATAAGCTAAAATGTCATAGAGGAAGTCAGTTCTTGCAAGAAGCTGTCAAGAAGGAAATTCTGATAGAATTTCATTCTAATCCTATTAATTTGTAATAATTTTCATGTGTTTATACTCTGCTTATAAGCCTTGCCTTTGACCAATCAGTTTTTTCTCTGAATATAGATAGCATTTTTTACCATAAGTCCTTCAGAGTTGTCTTGGATCATTGTAATCCTGAGAATAGCAAAGTCATTCACAGCTGATCAGCCCACCACATTGCTATTACTTGAAACACAGCATATTTCATTTTGCACGAGACCAGGGAGGACGTTCTGGGTTTTTTCTGAGATCCTCCTCCTCATTTTTATAAAACAATTGTATTCCATATATTTCCATAAATTATGAAGCCACTCCCCAATTGATGAGTGTCCCCTCAATTTCCAATTCCAGTGTGAATCTATGAAAGTAACCAATGCCATCAAACAAAATGGACCCCAAAGCTCATAGGTACTTTCCAAGCGACCTTGGCTAATGCCTAAAAAACTAGCTGTAAGCATATTTGCGGGTCCAACTGGAAAAAAAACAACAAAAAAGCTACTTGGGCTTGGACTTAGGAATACATTTTTATTGTCAAGAAATCATTATGATCTCTGGAAGAGCCACGCTCTTGGCCTTCAGGCACAAAGGGAATTTGATGACTTCAGCTTCTGGCAGGAAATGAGCAATGTTCTAAAGATTGATCACTCAACATCCCACAAAATTACAGAAGAGGCCAGGGAGTCTGACTTGGAGCCAAAGAGGAATTGCCTCCACACCAACTCCAATAATTAACAGTTGGGGCTCTGATGAATGGCCTCTCAGGTGACCAATCCAAAGGAGATTCTTCATTCCTGACTCTTCACTTTAAACCATTCTGACCCCCACCCAGAATTTGGACCTAAGCAAGCACAGATTGATTTCATGACTACAGGTGTAACCCCACTTAAGGGAATAAGAGTAATGATCATTCTCATTTCCGTGACCCTTGCAGGTCGGCAAAGTGCTCTCCTAAAAACAAGTCCTATGAGACAGGCAACACATGTTGTACTACTTTCCTCTCTAAGACTGTCTTTCATTGCTTTCTGTAGATAACCAAGGTTCCAAAAGCCTTAGTACTTACTTTCTTGTAACCTATTAAAACATATTGAGACTTTTAGGACACTGTATCTTGACACTGTGAGTCCCAGTTATTTGCAAATTTTCTATGGACCATGTTTGCTTTTCTTTATTTCCTCAGGCATTAAGCACATGGCCCAGTGGCATAGAAAGGCACTTGATAAGTGCTTCTGGATGATCTGGATATTATCTTCTTTATCTTTCACAAGAAAAAAATAATAACTCAGAGAGAAGAAGTGAATTGATAACGGTTAAATAAATATCCGGAACAAGATTTGAACCCAGGACTTCTTCCTCTATATCTTATTTTATTTCTACTGGATGGCTGTAGAAATCTGTTTATATAAATGATTCTTTAAATTTTGGTAGCTTTAAATTTAAGCTCATGATTCACAGGCCACTTGGGCTCAAAATATTTTTAAAAAATATAAATAGTACAAAAAATGAACAGTAAACACCTTTTCATGTGAGAATTGCTTGAACAAAGGCAATAGTAAATGTCTTACAGTTAGCCTTGTTCATATTCTAAAATAAAAGAAAAATAAACACTAGCTTTTTTGCTTAGTGGATGAAAATGTTAAAGTTTTAACAGAGTATTAAGTCCACATTTTGGATAGAGAGCAACACCCCCACATAGACTCCAGATGCACAGAGGGGTTGTGTTTTTACACATTGTGAGTCTTTTAACATATTTACAGATTTTAATTTCTGAAATAGCCGAGTTAAGGCCAACTTTGCTGTATCTGAGTTTTCTTACACCCAGATCGCAGCCTTTGCCACCCTGTGGGCAGAGATCTGCCTTTTTCTTGTGGAAGGTCATGGGAAATAGGACTTGATATCCAGAAATCTGCCTAAGGGGGATGAGTTGTCAAATGGCATCTATTCCGCAAAGTGACGCACACCTGTACTCCAATCAAATCCATGGGGAAGCGTCAGTGGGGAGGCGGCTGAGTGAGCAGGCCGTGGAGGGGAGCATGTGAGAGCGATGGCTGCGGTCACTTGAGGGCCAAGCCGCCGCTGAGGATCGGGGGGGGGGGGAAGGGGGGCGCGAGCCGTTACCTGTTGCGCCTGCTGCAGCTGCTCCATCCGCTCGTGCAGGATCTGGCTGTCAAACTCCCGGCTCTGCCTGAGGATCTGCCTCCGAACCTTGTCCACGGCCGCTCGCAGGTCCTCCCGCTGGGCCTCGCTCAGCGCCTCGCCGGCCCGCCGGCCGGGCTCCTGCTGCAGAGCGCTGTACAGTGTGGCTTCCAGCTCCTGGATTTTCTGAGCAAGCCAAATCACACACACAGTTGCACACGGGAAACAAGGGCCCGGGTGACCCAGCAGGCCCTGCGGCCAGCAAAGCTCTGGGAAACTTCGCAGACGGGGCTGGGTGGTCAAGCGGGGAGCAAGCAGCTGTGGGGTGGGGATGGGGGCAGGGGAATGCAAGAACGCACGTGGGCCAGGAGCTGTGTCCCTCCCTGCACCCATGAGACTCAGGTTTCAGGCAACAAATGAGCGCTGGGGGAAGCAGCCACAGCTTGTTCCCTTTGCTCCAAGGCCAAGGGACTGAGCCCAAGAAGCTACGTGGAAGGAGAGGAGCCCCCCCCCACACACACCTTGGAGACTCCCAGGTGCAACACAGGCTCTTAAAGCAAGGCCCCTGGCGACCTGTTTTAATCTCAAGAAATTGATTTAGAAAGACCGACACCTGCTAGCAACTTTCAGAATAAAAAGCACAATATCATTCCTCTGTTTGCTCTGTTCCACCATCCGCTCTCCTGAAAAACTGGCTCAAAGTGTAAGTGAAACTTTCAGCAAGAAGTTTGTTTTGAAAGAGGGAGAGAAAAAAAAGTGATTCTTGGAATGGAGAGACTTCGAATGAGGTCTTACTTATGGTATGGAAAAAATACTGAACAACCAAGGTAAAACTTAGAAAGGAGCTCTAGGAAAAAGCCATCCATACCTATAAACATGTGTGTGTTCTATACATGTATGTATGTACACATACAAATATACGTGAGATTTCAACTAACATGCTTGGACAGCTTCTTATTTACTCACAAATAACTACCCACAGAGGCTCACATTTAGATTATTATCAAAGGAAAATTAAGAAGTTTGCCTCTTTTTGCTATGACATTTCCTAAAATTTAAAGCTGAAAATGGGAATAAGATTATCTTCAGTCATCAATTGACCAAGATTAAGAGAAATGATTTTTCCAAGGTCATACAGCTAAGAAATATAAAACTGAGATTGGAGTCCAGATCACTAACTAAAATTTGTCGTTCTTTGGAGTACCCTGCTCTCATACCATGTTCACTCCTTATATGTTAAGACAGCTAAGATAGATCATTTAGGAAAGTTACCATTTTATAAGGCTCTAGCCAGGGTCCTTTGTAGTTATTCTCCAGCCCACATATTGATGTACAGCCTGAGTTGCCCATGTGCTGAATAGGGCCTCAAACTGCATTTTAAATACCCTTTTTAGGACCAAATTCTACATGCCTACTTAATATGAAATCATGACCACCCTCAGCACCAGTCTGTTGCAGAAACTTAGGGCAGATAAACAAAATAACTCTCCCACAGATATCTGGACTTGGCTTTCAGACCATGATTTCAGACCATGGTTACATTTTCTAAACCACATAAGGAGTACAAGAGCTAGTCAGGATTTCATTGATCCAAGGAACCTGGGCTGAAGCTCTCTCTGCATATGCAACCTGCCATCTTCTCTTATATTTTTGGAGAATTGACTAATACACTAAAAGAGCATGTGTCAGAGTCGGAATTGTTCAATTTTGAGGTCACTTCTCTGACCCCTTCACCAAGCCCTCTATGGAGAGGTTTGAGGAATGGTCTAAAGGAGTCCAAGAGAGTAAAGGAGTTCTTACATGCTAAGGATTCAGATTAACAACAAGCACTTTAACTGCTCCCTTGTAGTCATATAAAGTCTGAAATTTGGAGAAGTAAAGTCTAGCATTTCTGTTTATCTCTGGAAAGCTCACTCTATCCTCAGAGATATATTTTAATGCCATCTTTTCTCTACCTCCTATAACTTTGAAAACTGGACAGTTCTATGAAAATAAAGAATAAGATGGGAATTGAGAAAGCTATGACATAAATCATGCAACTTTTGCCAAACACAACCCTATATCTATTTTGTTTTCACAATCCTGATTGAGATTGTTCTTAAAGACCAGCATTTTATTAAAATAATTAACAGTTTTATTTCTTCACTAGTATCAAAATGAGCAATAGAAAGTTAATGTTCATTTAAAAATAATTTTATTAAAATAAAATAAATTTACTATACATTTATTTATTAAAATAAAAAAATAAAAACAAATAGGTAGATAATTTAAAATATGTAAATATATTTTCTGGCTTTGATCAACTGAATTTTTTCTTATCAAATATCATAATTTCTGCCAATATTGCCAATTAGTAGATGGATTTTTTAAAGCAAAAATTACTCTGAATATTTCAGAAACTTATATTTGGAATAAAAAAATTAAAAAAAAAATCTCTTTGTTTAACCTTTGTCTAGGAATTACATTGATGCTACTCCATACAGATTGTTGTGTGGAATATTTATCTGCAAAATCAAGTCCTAAGCTAAGAGGCAACAATAACATTGTGTACCAGGTAAAGAAGAACTACTAAGGATACTTTATTTTTTTTTTTACATTACCATATAAGCTTGATCCAAGGCTTGTTTCCTATAATCCAGTTCTTCTTCGAGGTAACCCTTTTGCTTACTGAAGAGGTCCTGAGAAATATAAGATTGAAGAGAAATTTAGGAATGAAAACAGATAATACTTCTTAAAACCACAGTATTTTGGAGAAGTGGTTTTCATATTTAAGTCAAGATGTTTCCTGGAGATGAAAATCAACTAATAAGTATTTATTAAGCACTTGCTATGTACATTATGATCAGCACAGTTATTAAAGAAGAGTAATAACATCCATTGCCTCTAAGAAGCTTATAATCTAATGAGAGAAATTAATACTAAAAACCTTCTACTAAATTATTAGTCTGGTGTGTCATTTAGATGCAAAGATGGACCCTGTCCTCAACATAAATAGAAAGCAGATCAAAAGCTCTGGAAGTTTCAACCAAACTCAAAAAGCTTTGAAAACAGGCCTTCCAATGAAATTTGTATTCATCATGTAAAGATCAGTGCAGCTAAGTCTGGAAGGTCTCATCAGCAGGAGTTGAATATTGGAGTCCCAGAAACTGGGAAAGATCATTTGAGAAGGGGCAAGGAAGTAGAAGATCCCATCGATGGATGAAACTTACACATTTTTGTAAACTTGTGACACAATCTTAATAATGAGGATGAAGAAAATAACTATTAGCTTATATTTCAATAATACTTCAAAGTTTATAAAGGATTGTCCTCATACCATCTGAGCAATTTTTACATATATGGGAATTATCTAATCAATAATAATTTGTTAAGTATCTGCCATATACAAGAGACTATGCTGCGTGCTGGAGATATAATATAGCAAAACTATCCTAAGCCTCAAAGAGCTTACATTCTTATAAGCTATGGTGATATAATCTATTAATGAGTAATCAATTATGAAGTTTATATAAAGGGATTTGAAAAGAAATAATGTACTAATAACTTTGGGAGAGAGGCAAGAGAGAAGGAAACTGTAAGGTAAGTTGTATTAAAAAAAAAAAAAAAAAACAACTAACTAAGGATTCTGTGGGGTCAAGGTGGAGAGAAGGGCAACAGGGAGATGAAAGAAAGGATAGAGCCTGCCTGGGAATTATGATGAAAGATTACCAAGAGAGAACATTCTTGCTGATCGTTCTCAGTGGAAACATTAAGTGTCTCATTGAACTTGATGAAATCCCTTGTGCTCTCTAAGCCTGTTTCCTCATATTACTAGATTGCCTCTCTGGTCCATTTCTAGCTCTAAATCTATGATGCTATGAAAAATCAAACTGCTTCTTCCAATGTATAGAGGTAGGGATAATTTTCTATAAGCTTAAGGTGACTTTGAGCCCTAATCATAGATTCTCTTCATGCATCCTTTGCACAAAGGATGAGGATCATTCCCTGAAATTTCTATGCAAAAAAAGGATCAGTTTTCAAAATTAATGTTCATCGCAAATAATCTTTACTTGTAAAGACTCACTTTAGGGAATGGAGAATTAAATAATAAATTTAAAATCAAAGCCATATTAAATGGTCAATGAATTAACAAAAAGTGTCACTGAATCACAGAACTGGAAATATCCTTACAACTCATTTAATGCCCTTATTGTATAGAGCAGGAAAATAAAATCTAGGTAGGGAAAATAATCTGTCCAACATCACATAAGCTACCAGTTCAGGCAGGAACTTAATGAAGATCTCCTACACATTGAGTTACACCTTTTAGATGTCAATGAACAAAACTTTCTTTACAGTTAAGACATATACTTTAACATCTGCTGGACAGCTCCTTATTCAGAAGTGCACTGAATTCAGAAAACCTGTGATTGTCCCCTAGGTTTCCCTTTGCTAAATTTTTGATGTTGGGTAATTCACCTTTTCTCTCTGAGGCTCAGTTTTTTCTCCTATAAAACCGGGTTAATAATTTCATCACTACCTGCTTCACAGCATTGTTTTTTTAAGACTATAAAGTGCTAGAGATAAGTGAACTAATATTGCTGTTATTCATGTTATCCAGAATTGTTTAAAAACATTAATTAATAATTATATACTTTGGTAAAAGTACAAATCAGGACCATTACTAATAAAATAATCAAGTTTCAAAATATATTAAAAGCCTTCTTAGGAGTGAATTATCTCTTTCAAAAATTACTCCCAGAATTTTAGATCCTTTACCTTTTCATTCTCCAGATCTATCATCTTCTGTGTTAGTGCTGCCTCTGTTCCCTCAATTTGTTTCAACCACTGGAAAGCACCAGAAAGAAATAAAAGGGACATAGCAAGATGAAAAAAGGAAACAATAAAAAGAATTGTAACCCAATTTATATAACAATAAATTGTCTGAAGAAATGCAACAGAAGAAAAACCTTCATGGGTATCAAGTGAGTTTGAAGAAATCCAGTCATATTATAACTTATAAATGGGAACCTAATTTAAAATTCCACAATTGTTTAAACTTAAAATTATAACATAGCATTCGATAAATATTAGTTTATTGATCAGATTATTCTTTCTCACATAGGCATTTATAGTCAGGACATTCAAGTGGGAAGGAATGAACATATGGAACATAAAATGATAAATTACATAGAATATTAGTGCTAGAAAGCAACTAAAAATCACTTAGAAACTGGCACTTTCATTTTTAATGGGGCCAAGTGATGTCATATGGCATACTCAGGGTCACATAAATTAGCAGCAGAATGCTTTCCAATACAGCAAATTACTGTATGTGCATAAAGAAATAGCAATATACTCTTGGTGGATTGCAAACTCCATATGAGTCAACACTATGATGTAGCAGCAAAATAAGCTAAGGTGGATATATTAAGAAATGGTAGGAAATCATTTATAAAGGTTAAAGTAATGGGACTTGGCAACAGATTGGATATGGGGACTTACTGTGAGGAATAAAGGATGGTGGCACTCTCAAAGATATTAGGGAAGTTATGAAGAGGGAAGGGTTAGAAGGGCAAAATCAGGAACACGTTGAGTTTGAGATGCATATGAGAAATCTAGTTTTCGTTATCCAACAGGCCATTTAAAATAAGAAAGTGGAGGTCGGGAGTCAAGTTAGGGCTAGATAAATAGATGTGAAAATCATCAGCACAGATATAAAAATGTAATTGATAAAGAACTGATGAGTTCAATAAATGAAATTGTTTCCAAGCCTTTTTTCATGGGGTCTAAAAAGTCAAAAGTATTTTCTTCATCATAATTATCATGTTTTAATATTTAATATGATAAATATCAATAGATATAACCCATGGAAATAAAAGCTCTTTGGGGGTTCAATAATTTAAAAGGATAATGGAGTTTGGAAACCACAAGCTTTGGAATAGTACATAGGGAGAAAAGGAGAGGGCACAGAACTGAGCCTTGAGAAACATCCATTGAGCATGGTGAAGATGAGAGTACTCCTATCTACTCTGGATATGGTTTAGACAATATATAGAATTTAAAAAAAATCCTTCTAGGTGCCACCTTTTGTCTGTAAATAGTATTTTATTTCCAATTATATGTAAAAATTGGTTTCAACATTCATTTCATAAGATTTTAGATTTCAAATTTTTCTCCTTCCCTCCCTCCTTTCCAAGACAGCAAGCAATCTAGTATGTTATACATATCCAATCATGTTAGACATATTTCCACATTAGTCACATGAAAGAAAAATCAGAACAAAAGGGGAAAGCCATAAGAATGGAAAAACAGCAACAACAAGAAAATGAAAATAGTGAGCTTCAATCTGCATTCAGTCTCCATAGGCCTTTCTCTGGAAGTAGATGGTATTTCCCATCACAAGTCACTTGGAAAAGTGACATCAGTCAGAATTGATCATGGCACAGTATTGCTCTTAATGTGTACCAAGTTCTGCTTCTGCTTGTTTCTGGGTGCCACATTTTAGAGAAGACATTTTCAAAACTGGAGAGTATGCAAAGGATGGAGATTGAATACTATGTCATATGTAGAATAACTGAACAAACTGGGGCTATTCAACCTGAAAGATATAAGATTTAGAGGAGACATAACAGCTCTAAGTGTTTAAATGGCTGCATGCATAAACTTGTTCTTTTCAGCCCCAGAATGAATAATTAGGAACAATGGGTATATACATGTTGCAGACATAGGTAAGTTTGAGGACAATGCAAAAATAACCACCCCTAAGGAAAATTGTAGAGGGATTTCTGTTGAAGTATAGGTGAGATATGGTGGTGAATGTTTAAAACATCAAGTAGAAAACTTGAATGTAAATGCAGACTCAGACACTTAACAGATTTGTGATATTAGGAGTTTATAAATGGCCAAAAATGAGGGTGACAGTTATTCTGGGCATGGGTAGGGAGGAATAGAAATCTGAGGTGAAAATGATGGGAAACTTTGAAGAAAGTCACCTTAGAATATGTCATCTTAGATTTCAAAGAGCTAAGAAAGGATGCAAACGAATAAGACTGTATGATCAAAATTAACAAATTGGAGATGGATGGATTGATATCAGAAATGAAAATCTAATAATATAGACAAATTATTCTAATAAGAAAAATAGGGTGGCTGTCTGAAGCAAATTAATGTGGTTGGACAAGGACCAACTTGGACATATTAGAGATGGAAGAAAAGGAACTAAAATGAATAAAAATAAAGAAAAGTTAGTGGGATCTCATCAGAATAATGTCTTTAGTCCCAAATGAGCAAAAAATGGTCTTTAATGCTTAACTGGTAGCAAAAAGATCAAAGGAGGATTAGGTCTAGTGTAAAGGGTGAATGGTTTAATGATAATAGATGATAGAGAGAAGGCAAAAATATGTATCTTCTTTTTTCTGTTTCTTCAGCCAAGATATTATGAAGTGTCTAATAAGAAGCACTGTGCTAGTTGCTGGAAGTTTAAAGGCAGAATTGGCAAACAATCCCTGTACTGAAGAAACTTATGCCCTAATGTGTGATACAACATGCAAACAAATAAATAAAACTAACTTCAGAAAGGAGAACACATACATAGTAATGGGGATCAGGTAAGGTTTTGCATAAGATAGAGTATATGGTCTTTGAGTGGGCATGAAGAAACAAATGAAAAAATAATTGATGATGATGATGATGGTGATTCATAATGCTTAAAGTTTTGCAAGGCACTTCATAAATATCCTGTTTCATCATAATATTTGGAGGAAGGTGCTATTATCTTCAGTTTGTAGATGAGGAAACTGAAGCATACAGAGATGAAATAACTTTCCTAATATCACAAACCTGTTAAGTGTCTGAGTCTGCATTTACATTCAAGTTTTCCCCATTGTTCAATACTCCATCCACTGTAGCTCTAAGCTTCAATTAAGGGGCAAATGGGAGGAAAGAAGGCAAGCATTCCAGGGTGGGCAATGACATACTTAGCTAAGGGAACAGCAAATAGGTCGGTGTGGCTGGCACATACATGCCTAAGTACCAGATTTTCTTTTTTATGATGGAGACGTAGGAAGGGAGGTGGACCCAAGTCAGGAAGGACTTTAAATGTCAAGCCAACATTTTATCTGAGAAGCAGGAAAATTCTAAGATATTAGAGTGCCACCTTGGTAGCAATAGAAAGAGCTCCTGCTCTACAGATGCTGCCTTCCAGAATCCACTGACAATACCATGCCATGATGAGGCTTTAAAGGAAGCTTTGGTCTAGAACTATTAAACACATGAAGAGGAGAAGATCCTCTTCTGAGATACAATATGTTTAGTGCCAATAACTGACTACTTTTCCATTCTGGCCTCTTTGTATTTAATAGAGTGCTTAAAAATAGATCCTGCTTAAGTCATTTTTACTCACAACAGTAGCTGAGTAAGCTTAAGTTGCATTTTGTGTTTAGAACCAATAGAAGAAAGTTTTTAAAAAGTCAATCTACCATTCTAATTTAATGAAATCTAATATGGCTCTTCTGTTTGTAATTACTCTCTGGACATTCAAAAGCCATCTCTGTTATCCAGCAAAAGATGATCTTATTCACTTAAACTGAAAAAAAAAAACAAACAAACCCACACAGGCCCTTTGATTGGCTAGTAGGTGACCAAAGTCAATACAGTCGTGGAGTGAATATGACAAAAATATTTGATATTTTAAATAGCATTTTAAGGTTTTCAAAGCAATTTCTATAAATTATATTCTCATTATAAGAAGTAAATGGCAAGGAAAAAGACAATTTTATAGGTAAGGAAGCTGAAAGCCTAAGCTATAAAGTGACTTGTCCAATGACATTCAATTGGTAAGTGGAAGGTTAATGCTGAAATCGGGAGGATTTTGCACAGATTGAGGTTATAAGCAAAGCTCTAGATTTGAATTCAGGAAACCCATATTTGATCATAAACGTCTTTGTAAAGCATAAAATGCTATGTCAATGCTGGCTATCATTATCACTGTGATCCTGAATTCTACCTACCTAATGTCCATTTGTCCTTGCTAAGTCAAATCGCCTTTTTGTAGAGTTAAAATGAGGGCAGCCATGCTTTTACTGACTGTTTTTGAAGGCTTGTATGAGGAAAATTCTTTTTAAGCTTTAAAGCCATATAATCATAAATTGTTATCATTTTTACCATATTGTAGCTACCTCATTTGTAGTTACAGAGAACAGCAGAATCAGGCCAACTAAGAGGTACAAGGAGTCAATTTGTGGCTTCATTATTTTAAAGCCACAGTTTGTATGTTTTAGCAAAAGTAAATCCATACATGTTTATTGATATTCATTATAAAATATACATGTTCTTTGGAAAGATAGTAAGTCAGGATTAAATATTAGGAGTCAGCCTTTAGCTATTTCAACTTCAGTTGTTCCATATAAGAGTTCCTAATATAAGTCCTTGATTTTATTTTATATTTTGATGATGATTATTTTGATGTGATTGATTTCATTTCTAATACTGTTTATTTTATTTTCTGCATTTAAAAAACGAATTATGTGAAGGAGTCCATAGGCTTCATCCAACTGCCAAGGGGGTCCATGACACAAACAACATTAGAAAATCTGGTACTTCATTGATTATGGGCTTTCTCTATACTTTCCCAGTCCATGAACTTACTACCACAATAAAATTGTCTCCAAATAAATCATCATAGGAACTAGAGTTGAAGGAAAACATGTCATCATCTTGTTCGACTTCTTTTTCAGAAGAAAATTTGAGACACAGAGAGAAATGGTATGTCTAAATTCATATAGCCAGTAAATGACAGAGTCAGAATTTGAACTCAGGTTCTCTGTCTCCAAATTTTTTTTTTCAAAAATACCTTACTATCTTTTCCCGGTGCCCCAATTCCTGGGGAGGAACCTCCTTTTGCATAGGTATGCTGGTCCAGAGATAAGCAGATAAATTACATGACCCATCTTCTATGCATTTTCTTTGCAGTTTGGTAAGATCTGCAAAAATGACACTTCACTGACATAGACTGCAGCAGTTCAGGATCCCAAAGAGGCAGCAGAGGATGGCTTTAGTGAATTCACTGCCTCACATCTTTCACACTATTTTGCTTTTTTAACAAAAGTCTATTAAAATTAAATGAATGTTACCTCATTTCGTAGAGATGTCAGGTAAAAGGCCCTCACTATTAAAACAAGATGAAGCTGATTTAAATGATGTATTTGCCAACAGTATTTTCTGAAGTATTAGCCAGAGGCAGTAAAGAATATTTCTTTTTTAAAAAGCTTTTTTCAGGAGTCATTCATTGCTTTGCACATATAATGGCAATGAATTCACAATCATATACTAGATTCTGTTTTAGGAACATGGAAGAGGAACGCAGAAATGAAATAAGCCTTCCCTTAGAGTGAACACATGCTATCCCACTAATTAAAAGTTATTCACACTAACAAATTGGTTACAAGAAGAATTCCCATTTCTTAAAAATTTACAGGTTACAAAGTATTTTCCTCATAGCAATCCATTGAGAGAGAGGCAATTCAAGTATTATCATCATCATACTGTCTTTCAACCTAAGTGTAAGCAATATGACAAGTCAGTTTTTAAAAGAGAGAAGTAATAAAGATCTATAATTGAACATTTACATAAAATGTTTTATAACCCTATTTTTCTCTCCATAAGTGACATAATCCTGTACTTTTCTTACTAAAACAAGGTTTACAGGAAGACATGGAAACGCGATCTAGAGGACAGACAGGTTGTGATGGGAGGAGCCATCACATCAGTGAAATCCTGGACCTCGAATATTATGTCCATATTGTGGCACTTTAGATGGAATGGGAATATGTAGGTTTTCTTAAAAAAACTATTGGATGATACTTTTTTTGAAAAATAATTATATTTCAATTCAATTCAGCAACTATGTATTTAGTAATGGATATGTACAATGTGCTAACACTGTTTAAAATAGTTTCCCTTTTTCAGATCACTCAAAACACTTTGGAAATAATCCTGTGACATTATGACCAGGACCTGAAACAATATGATTAAAAGCTAATATCACCAAAGTCAGAAAAGAAAATGAGTACATGCACATACCCATATACATAGACTAACAGCAAAAATGCATGCTTCCAAAACAAACAAACACAAACTCAATGTACAGTTTCTTGTATGGTACTGTGACAACTTGATGGATAGATGGACAAAAATTTGATTGAATTCTACCTTTTCACACAGAGATAGGACAGTTCCAGCTTGGATTATTGCAACCTGCTCTTCATTTCTCAAATTCTAAAACACAAAAATGGGCAATCACATTTTACACTGGATTCCAGATCCATACACACATAGTTATTGTCAGACAAGCACAAAAGGCTCTCATCAGACTGCTTCCTGAAGCATCTTTTCTCTAAATATTTCTTTTAAAAATCAAAAACTATTTTGGACCAAATTGTTGAACTATTATTGTCTCAAAGTTTTTTTAACACTTTAATTTGTGCTTATCAAGACATCCTTAATGAAGCCTCTATCAAGGCAAATGTATATTAATATATTTAAAAGTGCAAAACAGTAAACACCTTATGAGTCAGTAAAAGATAAAATATATTTATTGGGACAAATAGTGAAACACAAGTTCTATTCTATTCTTAGGTGTTCATTTTCTCTCTAGTTTTCCTACTTTTTTTAAATGAAAAGATATTAAGGATAAGTCCTATACTTTGACTTTAAGAATAAATTACATGATGTTCTATCCAGAAAAATGGCCATACAAAAGTCTTACATTGTATCAATTAAACTATTTCTAATAGGAAAATAAACCACAGTTGATGCCCCATTTAAAACAAGAATACAAAACCAAAAACGGATCATTCATAGTTACCCCATTATCTCCAAGGATATCTAATTTCTTCATAAGATCAGAAATATTCACATCCTAGAAAAGATTTCCAACATACATATTTTGTGAGTTATATGATGCATATGAACTATAATGTTCCACTTTGTCAGCAGAACCCCCAATGGAAAAATGTAATGTTCCGCTTTTTCAGTAGGACCCTCAATGGTGAAAAAGTCAGTTAAGTTTTTATACACGTCACAATATTTTAGTGATCCCTTTTGTGGAAATCTTGATATTCACTTTTTTACCCACTACCATCCTTTCCTTTTTATTGCATGTAATATCTTGGATGTCCCAAATGGAGATGGATTAAGGTACATGATGAGAAGCTCATGGAGTCATATTAAAAGATGAAAAAGAATTTTGCATTCATCTAGTACAAACTTATCTCATTTCACAAATAGAAATACACTGAATTGAAGGAATTTGTTTTGAAGATCACTCAGGTAGAAAGGGATAGAAACAAGAACTGAAGCCAGGTCTCTAAACACAGAAAGTTCTTGGACCCAACATTGTACCATGGTACTTCAACCAAATGTAGGATTAGCCATACTCTAGGAACAATCCCAGTGATTTCATTTTTCCTATCTGATCTGAGATGATATTGGTGTAGACAACACCCCTTTCCATATGAGGAAAATCACTCTACTAAAGCAACTATACGCTGATCTGCAATTTATAGACATAGAGAATTACTTGTGGGCACTGAAAAAGTTAAGGCTTTGCTCAGGGTGAAACAACAATTACATGTCAATGGGAGTATTTAAAGCCAGGTTGTCCAGACTCTGAGGCTAGCTCTCTATTCAGTATACTAGGTTACCTCTCTAGTGAATATATAGAAGAAAATATGCTAAATTACAAAGTTATTTCTAAGACATATGGAAAAACCCAGATGTATCTCTTTCCTTTAAAAAAAATGAAATGCTATCATTCCCTCTATTTAAGAGACTCAGAATGAATAATCAACCCTATTCTTAAAAAAAATAGTACCACATAAGCAGCTGAAGACTAACATGCTTACTGAATATACTGTAAGGACAAAAAAAAATCTATGATCACCCAAAAATTGCCCTCTGCAAAAGTGGGCTACTAGGAATAATATGGATAGTATCCCACTGGGCTCCCCACACTGAATGGGTGTCAAATAAGAGATTCATAAAATTGATAGCTGGAAAGGACATAGACACCATCTAATCCCAATCCCTCACTTTCCACAAATGAGATAGCTGAGACCCAGAGAGCTTGAGACTTGCTGAAACAAAAACAGGTGGGAAGTAGTAAAGAGAGGTTCTTTAACTTCAAATTCACTGCTCTTTCTACCACCTCAAATAGTTGGCTTATAAAAATGAAACAAAAGCACCAGCAAGGGAAAAATGATATAAAAAACTTATAATGAAATTCATGGGAATTATTATGGGATCATAGACCTATCATGTAATTTTTTTTTTGAGAAGCTGAACATACTATAATTAGTTGAGCATATGAACATTCCCTTTAGGTGTTACTAAGTCAGCTAAATGAATTAGAATCATGTAGTAACCTGCATCATAAAGGAAGCATACGATAATGATAATAACTGATATTGATAATGACCATAATAATAGCTAGCATTACATAGCACTTTAAGGATAACAAAATACTTTATATTTGTTTTCTCATTTGATCCTCATAATAACTCTAAGAAGTAGGTACTACTATCCCCATTTTTCAGATGAGGAAACTGAGGGGGGTCGATTAAACGGCTTGCCATTGGTCATATATTAAGTGTCCGAGGCAAGATTTGAATTCAGGCTTTCTTGAAATAAAAATGTTATGCTCATCCACTATGCCAACTAGCTGTCTGTGAAATATAATTACATTATCCACTGGTTTAACAACTCGGTATTTAACAATAGGCAAATTTCTATTCAAGTAACTAGAAGCATTTTCAATAAAGGTGACCTACTATTGGCAAAAATAAACTAACAAATCCAATTTTGTGATTACATTATGATTTACCAAGAACTTGCCTCACAGAAATCCAGTGAAGTAGGAAGAATCAATATTGTTCAAATCATTTTATAGATAGCTTAATCAAGGTGGACAAAGCAAGTCAAGTGACCCAGCCAAGCAGGCTCACATAGCTGTTAAGACCAAAAGTTATGAACGAACCTCAGGTTTTCTGACTCTGCTCCTGTCCCTAAGTCCTTCTTCCTCTGGTTACCTAGGGCTCTCAAATCATAGAAAACAGACCTTGTAGAGCTGAACTTCTTCATCTAGAGAACTACCACTCTGACATTAGAATCATAATAGCCCCAAATAATGTAGCCTTGAAGAAATGAATCTTCTTTTGGTTGGATACAACCAATACTCTAACTGTGCCTTTCTTTTCCCAGAAAACAAACTCAGAAGATTTAGAGCAGGAGGGAGAATTAGAGATCATCTAGCCTAATAGCCTAGTGCTACAAAGGAAGAAACTGAGGCCAGAGATGGAAAGTGAATTGTGATCCCATTGGGGAAACTGAGGCAGATGAGATTTGAATCCAGCACCTCTGAGTCTTTCTGCAACATCCAAAAAAATGAAGTACTATATCTTCTCCCATAAGAATACCCATAGGATAATTAACTTTCCTTGCCTTTCCACAGTAGAGCTTAAAATTGGAACCCATCTCAATGTAATCAAGCTATCAGGAGCCAACAAAGGCACATCTACCTTTATTCCTTCTTGGTGACAGAACAGCTGAAGAGCACTTCCGTTGTTTTCCGGGAAGGTGGTTATGTGAAGATTAAATGCCGGTGACCTTCGTTCTCTCTCCTGAGAAAAAGATTTTGTTTAAAAACAACTTTATTTAATCACAGTTTTTTTCCTTTTTTTTGACATTCATTCAAAATAAAAGTCGTGAATTATATTCAGTGAAAAGCTTACTAAAAGCAAATACATTCACATTGCTGTATCCTTGCCCTTCAAAAACCATGGTGTTTTCATGCCTTTCCAATCCATTAAATGTTTGTTTGTTTGTTTTTTTCAAAATTTATTCACCTCTGAAATGCCTCCAAGTTTCACCCATTTAACTAGGAAGGAATAGTAATCATAATATTAAACACTACTCATTGACAATTTAAAACTTGCTGGGTAATACTATTTTAATGTAAGCTCCTTACAGTCAGGGACTCTGTCTTATTTATCTTGGTACCTTAACCAGTGCCTGGTTCATTGCTTAGTACACAGTAGGTGCTTAATAAATGGTTGATGAGTAAATGGATGGATGATGAAAACATCAAGAACTATTAATAAATTCAATTTCAGTAAATATTTACAGCAATATTTTCAACCACACTGCCATAAACAAATTTATGATTAACGTTATAATATAACGAAGGTACAGACATCTTTTGTTAATTTCAAAATTCAGAACTCATTCCCCAAGAGGTCTTTTTCAATTCAACATACAAGTGGTGGGAGGTAAAAAACCAAAAACAAGCAAACAAAAGGCAGGATCAGATTAAAGCATGAGGTATGAACGTTAAATATTGCTATCTGATCCCCTCAGGGAAAATACTTGGCACTTTGTATGATTGCATTTGATATCACCATCACAGGTTGATCTGATGAACATGAAATTGAGGTCAGCATCAACAAAGATAAGTTCTTAAAACTGCCTTGAAAACAATTATTGATTAATAGAAGATATGATTCTTAAGTTAGAATTATTGGTTTTGTCCTCTCCAATTTAATCAAGTAATGAAATGAGCTGAACTCTTTAGAAATCTGCTAAATGAACAAATTTATACAGAACAAATCATACATCGAGAGGTCGAACTCAAAACCTGCAACAACTTGACAGGAAATAACATCATTTCATTTTATACAAGCTTAAAATGGACTAATCTAAATATCTAATTGAAAGAGCAGAGGTAATGTCCCTGTTACCATGAAGAACAAAGATTTTTGACTCTTCCATTCTCATTTGACATCCCACTGAAATGAATAGCTTAGAGAAAAACATCAAGATAAACGAATAAACACATTTTGTACAAACAAACAAAAAGAATTTGGATTGGTTTCTAAAGATTTTAGAAGACAGTAGAAAAAGATAAAAAGCTGGATCCTGGTAAGTTTGACAATCAATGTTATCTAGGTGTCCTTTTTTAAACTGGGTAAAGAATCTCTAAGCATAGGAGATACTTTTTTAAAGAATAGGTTCTTAGAAATACTATACGTAGTGTTATCCCTATTTTTATTTTCAGTGAAGGTTTTTATTAAATTAAGTGTATAATTTAATCTGTGTCCAAAGTAGCCAAGTGACACATTAAAATTGAATAGTTGACAATACGTTGGGACACATTCCATGAAAGGATAAAATAAAAGATATTAAAAGATGGAAAACCATAACTGTGACAGGAATGAAGGCTCCTGAATGGAAGCAGGAAAAATGAAGACAGTATCTACTAACATGGAGGCTGATAGAAGAAAAGAATGGGTTTGATTGAAAGATGCTGGAGAAAAGTTTATGTGAGAACATCACTATGAGTATTTTAGCAGACATATAAAGAGATGGTACGAGATGATGATGATGTTTTCAGAGAGATAGAAGGTCATCATTCCAGTAAATAGGCATGAGAATCAATGAAAGCTGGTGAACACGAATGTACCACAAAGCAACACAGCCTGAGGGAACATCCAAATATCATTCAACAGAAAGGGCACTTGTTGCACTGGGTAAAACAAACATTGTTTCTCAAGACTGAAGGAGAAACATGGCTTCCATGCTGGAGTTTTCTGCACATTGCATCCCTCTCCACTTGTATGAGCACATCAGAGCTTTAAGTATAACCGGCCATTTCAGCTCCATCAAGGTCTCTATTCACTTGACTAAAGCAGCTGCAATTTGGAAGAGCTGCTGTACAAAATCAGTCCTTTTAATGCATCTCTACTTACCTTGCCTTAGTGAAGACAAATAGAAAACTGGCTGTAACTGACATTAAACACAATATAGATTCAGGTGCTGGCTGGCAGCCTACCACTGCAAAATGTGATATTCGCTGCATGCAAGATCACTTCCAAAAGTGTGTTATTAATTGAAAAAGTGCTACTCTCCAAGTCTGTAGTTGGCATACCAGGTGATCATACATGCAGGAAAGGAGTAGTTATGGAAATGAAACACAAATAAAAAAGGCAAAATATTGCAAAAACAAATTATTTTATTAAGTGCAAAACAAGCTATACGCAATAAATAGGTTAGCTCTTTTACATCCTCAGATACTTCTATGAGCATTCTCTCCAAAACATATTAAGGCAGTGAAATTATTCTGAACATACAGAGGAAAGAAAAAAAAGTATAACATTTCCCCTTTATACATGCTTTAGACAGCAGAGAACTTTACATGAATTTCAGTTTGGGTTCAAACAGAATTTCTGCTCCGTTTGAGAGTTTACAACAGATAGAATCTCTTACTTCCAGTTCTAGTACTCTGAATTCTAACAGCTCATTCTGGTCTTTTGCATCCTGCATCTCATTCTTCAGCTGACTCGTCTCCATTTCCATCCTGTAAATCTAAAGGAAAATATGAGACATTAGTTTTAATGCACATTACAATCAGTGAAGGTCACCCAACGTCTTCTCTTGTGAGACACCAAGAAAGCTCAAGATGACAACGATTGCCAGGAAAATGGGCCCAGGCCACAGGTGGGAAGCTTTAAATTGGGAAATAGGAAATCCAGGTATCAAATAAACCAGAAAAGGCAAGTCAACTTGACTCTGATGGAAAGCTCCAGGAAATGCAAGAGGGATTGAGTTCTTCAAGCTTTGTTATGGGGAATTATTGCCACTAACTAACCTCATGGGGCTTCTAAGTATTCATGGTAAATAAATACTGGGGTATGGGCAAAGGAGGAGAGGAGATTGTACAGATACAGTATCTGACAAGGGATCATAGCATTTATAACTATAACTAACTTCAGTGCAAAGAAACCTGGATATAGTTGTTTGGTGATAACTTCAAAGCTCAGTTTTCCTATTGTTATTTGCATGGGTTTATTTGGAGTAGTGCACAGTTTCCTCATTTGGGAAATGACAGAGTTAAATATAGCCATCCAAATCCCAAAATCTATGATTTTACAGTCATCCAAGCCAACTCCCTCATTATACAATAGAGGGAAGGGAATAAACATTCATAAAATACCTACTGTGCTCCAGGCATTGTTCTAAGAACTTGATGAATAAAATCTTTTGATCCTCACAACTTCCTTGGGAACTATCGGTATCCCCATTTTGCAGATGATGAAACTGAGGCAGATGGAGGAAGTCATGTAGCTAGTAAGTGGCTGGATTAGACCTTAGGTCTCTAGCCCCACAGCTCTATACATGTTGTTGCCCAGTGGCCTCAAGTAACTGAGCCCTTAAAAAGAAAATAAGTTGACTAGTTGAAATGAAAATGAATGGTTGGTCAAGTTCATTATTGAAACAGATAACCCCCTTCATGGTTTTGAATAAGGTATGTTCAAAACTCTACACTCAAAAAGCAACTTCCTGAATTCCTATAAGAGATTTCTTTATTGTTTTTATTTAAAATCAATGATTTTATAATCGAGAATTACAGAGGTAAGCACTCTACTGTGTGTCTGTCACCCAAAGACTGGCCAAAGTCATCAGCAAAGGGTTGGGCATTAAGTGATGACATTTTTAAAAAATTTTTTACTATGACTCCAACAATACTGTCTACTCGAAACTCAGAGGATCTAAGAACTATGGTGGATAGTACCAAAAATTTCAGCCACAGTTCCTGTGAAGTTCTGAAATAGCTTCTATATATAGACACACACACAAACATAGCAAGATTTGCTGTTTGTCCTTCATCTTCTTTCTTTAAAATTTTATTTTATTTAACATTTTTTTAAATTTTAAGAATTTTATTAAATTCCTGTCACTTTTTCTCTGTTTCTTTTAAAGAGTTCCCATTTTGTTAGTTATAGCTCAAAAATCTTCCTAGTTTATTTATGATCTAAGACCCCAATATATTAAAAAAAAAAGTCGAAATGCCATGTTACTTCATTTGTGGCCTTCATTTCTGAGGCCTGACTTATGACTTACAGAAAGCCCATTTTTCTTTAATGATATTATCAACCTGTATCAAGTAGAATTCCTGTCACTTAAAAGGCTAATGAATCCTCACAGTTCTCAGTTTATGCATATCCTAAGAAAGCAGATTTTACCATTCACAGAAAATGGTTCTCATAACAATTTAAAGGAGGAAGAAAATACATTTTCATATCAATGTATTGCCATGTGTTTAAATCACCAAGTTGCTAATATAACATTATCCCGGTGTCCTTTGAATCCTCTGATTGGGGACCACATTTTCATTGATCAGAAACTCAGGGCCATAACTGAGGTCAAGATTAGAGCTTGTGATCTGATGTCAACCTGTGTGGGAGAGAACTGGTAATAGGGAAATGGTGAGGGGAAAGCAAAAAATGCTCCTGTTGGGAAATCTTTTACCTTAAAGCCTTGAAGTTATTCAGGGTTGTACAGTGAAAGCACATCAGATTTGAACTCAGAGGATTTGGGTTTCAACTCCAGATCAGTCACCTTTATATAACCCTGATTACTGCTTGTTCCTAGGTCTCAGTTTTCTCACGTGAAGAATGACTAGATTTGAGATACTAAGGCAGTTCATATCTACCTCCAGATTCTATCTCTTGGTGGCCTTGATTCCACCTTTGATTCCTCTAGGATCATAGGACCAAAGACCCACAGATGCTCACTAAGAAACACATATCTGAACAAAAACCTTTTGTCCGTCAGTTTACAATGATCTTTGATCACCTTAAGTCAATGACTATCAATCATTGAAGACCTTCAGTCATGAGGAACTACTCTTCCAAGCCAATGCCTTCCTGTCTGGGAGACCACCAATTGTTAGGAAAATTTTCTCTTTTCTTAATATTTGTTCCTACAACTTTCACTCATAGCATCTAGTTCTGTTGTCTGGAGTCCAACAGAACAAATCTAAACTTTCTTCTGCACAACAGTTCTTCAAAACCTTAAGACTAAGCTATCATGTTCCTCCTGGGTCTTCTCTTCTCCAGACTAAATGTTTCCATATTCCTTTCTGTATGTGCAGTTGTCAGGGCTCCTCTCTCCTCATCTGGCTGGTCATACTTCTTTAGAACTATTCTAGCTCATCAACAATTTAAATATAATCAAGGAAGATATTACTCCTTACAGGATGCGTAAGGTCAGCATCCCTTAGCACTTAGCATGGAGCCTGGAAGACAGTAGGTATTTAGTAGATGTGAGTGGATTGTAATAGAAATAACAGCAATTTGCTAAGAACAAAGAACAAAAAGGGAGTAATAGGTTGGGGGATCTTTGCAAAGGAAGATGAACACAGTAAGTTTATAAACCTGAAGATTTTAGATCTAGAAGGGACTTCCAGGTCGCCTAGCAAAAACCTCATTTTTTTAAATGGGGAAACTGAGGTCCATGGAGAAAAAATAACTTACAGAGAGTTACGGGCAGAGCCAGATTACAGAAGATGGGACTTTCAAATCACAGGCCAGTAGTCCTTCATTCTCATTTGGAGAAGCTGGTGACTTCTTTTAGTTTCTGCTTCCCTCTGTTGCATTTCTTTGTATACTGCTTTCTGTGTTTCCTTAGTTACTATAGATCAGAGTAAATCCTCTAAAAATAATAGAGCTGATTCTATGGAATTAGAATTCAGAAAACATACCTTTTCTAACAGATCTTGGTTTGTCCTAATTAGCAGCTGCTTCTCTTCAACCCACTTAGAGTCCTAAGGGGGAAAAAAAAGATTAAATATACTCACACTGTTTAAACAAGCTAATTAAGTGCCATTATACTTTACACAGAAAACAGTAAGAATAAGGCGTAATAGACCCAGAGCTGGTCTCAGTGACGGGAAGAGCAAAGTTCAAGCAATATTGCTAATACATTGGTTATGTAAATGGGCAGTCACTTTATCTCTCAGTTCCCCAGATACAGTTTGGAGAACAGGTGCTGGCCTCTTTTAATAAAGGGAATTTCCTCTGGAGGGGGCCTTTCATTGGTGAAATCAAATGTATTCCCAAAAAACCCAACATGATAAACATAACTAGCTATAGCTGCATGTGGGTTCAGGTCCCAAAAACTTTTATAAAAGGGAATCGACCTGGGCTTTCCTTCCTTTCTTTGCTCAACTCGTAACTTGGACAGATCTGTGACACTAATGGTGTAGATACTCCTTCTTGAGACCCATCCATACCTTCTTATGAGATTCTAACCATAGCTGCTTTCCACAAATGTTTCAGTAAAGAGCTGCCTAGCATGTCTGGAAGGCTTGTGGCTCAGTCACCATTTAATGGATATGAACATCATTCAAGCTGACCTTCCTTCCTTCCTCATTCTTGCTTCCTGGCTGGCCTACTGCCTTTGCTGTTACTTTCTTTTGGTTTGGTTACAAACCAGTTTGGCTTCCATCCAACTGCTAGTTTGTCTAGGCTTCCATTTTGTTCTCAGAACAATATTAGAGATTTTTCTAAGAGCCTTGCTTTAAATTATTACACTGCACAATATCGATATCATTGCTGATCTATCTCCTTCTATGCTTCCTCTGGGATGATTTAAAAAGGAGACAAGATATGTGCTATAGTAAAGTGGAACAGGGATTTGAGATTAAAGGGGAAATTATGGCAAGAAATGTGGAAGGTGGAAGACGGTTTGAAAAGGAAAAAATTAAGTAAAGGATGATTTTAGTCTTTGGTTAGCTGTCTCAGACTACCAGGACCTGCTCTGTGGCTGTTTAGGGTCCTTCAAATCCAACCCTAAATGCTTAGTAATTTAGATTATATTTTTGGACAATATCTTCTATCCTATACCTTTCCAGAGGGGGGAAAATAATTATCTGTTCAAGGTCCTATTGCCTCAAAATTCTTTCTCTTTTAGGTGGCAATGAAATATTAATATCTACCAATTTCTTACCCCATCTATGATAACCTATATTTTAAAGGTGACCTTCAGGAGAGAGCTTTGACCAAAAGCAAATCCTTCCCAAGATTAGTTATTGGGGCATTACACGTGGCCACATAGTGAGCTCTGTGACACAGCCCAACTATTCTAGTCCTTCAAATCAGTCGACATAGTTAGCTGCCAATTTGCCAAAGTCGGCCTAAGAGGCAGGTAAGAGTCACATTACATCAGTAGTAAGAAAAAAAAATCTTAGAAGAAATAGGCAGATTCTGTAACCCCATAAAATATGTCTAGGCTCAACCTAGGACTAGTGACCCTTAGTTTGTAAAATATCAATTTTATAAGAAATATTCTACCCTAGAAAATATAATCAGGAATAATTCTGACCACAATAGGTTGCATTAATATAAAGCTTTGATAGTTACAATTTCTCAAAACAATTCTGAGAAGTTGGCAAAATAAATATTATGCTTATTCTTATCTTACTGATGAGAAAACTGAAAGTCAATGTAATTGCCCCAAAGTCACAGAGCTAAAAAGTGCCAAAGCCGGAATTCAAATCTAATTCTCTTCACATCTAATTCAGGGCCCTTCCTGCCATATTGTCTCTTCACTCACTTGCTGATTCAAAATCTTCTGGTGGATACCCAATACCCAGCCACTCAAGTCCAAGCTTTTGATCCTGGTATTAAAAGTCAAAATTATCTTTCCAATCTTATGTTACATTAGTTCTTTCCCAAACAAGATGACTCTCCAACCTTATATATGGTCTACACGCTCATACTCCCAAGTCTGTGTTCATGCCATAACTTCTACCTAAAATTGAAACTCTACCCAAATTCTATAGATCATTCAAGGCCCAGATCCAATTTCATTTCCTCATGGAAGTCCATTTATTTCTTCTCCTGCTCTGTGAAAGAATTGTTTTCTTTTCCCTCACAAGGTATTTGGGACACGTCCTTCATCCTACTTTGAAAGCAGAATTATTTGTGTAGGTCTTTGATCACCCTTTCCCCCTAGATTGTAAAAGCCTTGAAACTTTAGTATTCCATCTTATGCATTTGGGATGGTAAATGGCCTTGAGTCCATGCAATATAGGGATATTTTGAAGGAAATGAAAATGATTGCTCTGGAGAAGATTCAGGAGGGACATCATAATTGTCTCCATGAAATAATCATCCTCATCATTGTCATCATCATCATAAGAATTCATTTTGTCTTTAAGGTTTTATAAAGTAACAGCAAAGCACTTGAAGGGGCTGTCACATGAAAGGAAGGATTTAATTCTGTTTTGCCCCAGAGAACAAAAGGAAGGGCAATGGGTAGCAATCACAAAAAGGCCAATTTTGGCTTGATTCCTTGAAAAAAAATTACTAAAAATTAAAGCTGTCCAAAAGTGGAATGGGAAGCCTTGAGTGATCATGGGTTCCTTGTCCATATAAGTCTTTGAGCAGAGACGAGATGAATGTTTGTTTTATGTGGTATGAGGATTGTTTTTATGTATTGAACAGGACCAGAAAACTGCTATGATCCCCTCCAATACTTCAATCCTGTGATCTTGTATATTGAGTTAATATTAAATCACATCAATTACAGCATGTAATTGTTTTGAAATATGAGAACAATATAAAACAGGGAAATTTTTAAAGTATTTTTGAAAGATGAGAAAAATACTAAACAGAGAAAACACATACATGCAACTTTTTACCTGTCCTTTCTCAATTAGTGATTTCTCCAAATCTTCAATTTTGGCCTGACACCTAATTAGATCAGCTTGTAGCTGTTCACGTGTCTAGAATAACAAAACAGAGCACAGGCAGCCCATTACCATGAAGTAAATAAGTTTAGAAAGATATCACAAAAAAGCAAGAGTGATTTTAGGGTTTTTGCAAATGGAGATCTAGCTTTTAAGAGTGTTGTGAAATTTTTCATTTGTAGGCCAAATTTATATCAGCTTTCCCAGTACTTAATATTTCCTTCTGCGCCCCCTCCCACCCCATTATGAATTAGCCCACAGAAAAATAAGATTCACATATTAGGATATAAAAATGCACAAATTGATAATCTAAATGAATGTTACACACTTTTGTGGAAGTTTTCACTTTCACAATGATCATTAAAGTTCAAATGGTGTTCTGTCATGGTCCCTGCATCTTTTTCTGCTCTGTTTGTTATATAGAGAAGTATTCATCCTGTTGCATTGGTAAGACTGCTTTATTTGGTATTTTTAAATCATCTCTCACCCACGGGTCCTCTCATTTGAAAGGTAAGATTCCCCTCTTATCTTGATGGGGCTCAGCCTACATCACAGTTCTTAGCATGACAACTATCTCCTTCTTTATCATTCCCCACAAAAAGGGAACCTTTCTCTTTCCCATCTTTGATCAGTTGCCCCTTCCTGTGTTTTCTTCTCCTGTTGGAATGTAAGCACTTCAAGCGCAGGCATGATCTTGCTTGTTTGTACTTGTTTGTACTTACCTCCTCAGGACAAAGCATGGGGGCATAGAGTTGTGACATATGGTGATCACTTAACAAATATTCTATCTGTCTGTCTGTATGAATGTCTATCTAGCTATCCATTCATCCATCTATCATATTTACATCGGTAAACGTTCCTCTAAGGGTTAAAATATGTGTAGGATGATGGTGATTAGTGAACATGGCATATATTAAATCTGGACCATCACCTAATGAAAGCAATGTGTTGCTGTACTAATCATGGAACACTCTATACTAAAGATGTCTGTGTTTGTGCCCTGCTAGACTAGAAACTTTATGAGGGAGGGTACTATTTCTGAACTCAATCTATTAGGAATATTGTAAAAGAGATTTCTATGTGATAGGGACTAGACTAGATGATGTGAAGGGTCTGCTAGCTATGAAAACACTCACACATACATATTCCCCAGTCATATTAAGAAATACCTTCCAACAAGTCCATGTGATAAAGGAGAGAATCAAGTACAAAATAGATCTATCAAACTCCATGAGAGGAGATTAGCTTTTGAAAGATCAAAACACTAAATTACATAAGGCAGTGTAACAGCAAAGTTCCCTATGGCAACCAAGCAAAAGGCTTCCAGGTACATTCAATATAGTTAAAGGAAAATGGTATTAAGCAGAAAGAAAATTGTCAGCCAGCTCATAGAGAATCCTTTTTGATTTTTGCTAGTTCCAATGCTTTCTATACACGTGTGTATAGAGTCATGAAAATGGGGCTTAGAGGCAAGAGATCTCATTTCAATCTTGACTCTGTGGCTTATTAGCTACGGGATCTTGGGCACATTGCAAACTCCCTAAGCTTCTCTAAGTTCACCTGGAAAATGAGATAAAACCTGCAATATTTATATAACAGGCATTTTGTGAAATGAGCTTTGTAAAACGTAAAACACTGCTTTTAGGTGTCCTGGAGTCTTCAAGAAATTGTCAAGTATTCAGTGATCACCTCCATCAAGAAAGGCACTGCCTCAAAGCTCAAATTGGAGTTAGGAAGAACAGTAGCAATACAACTTACAAGTTATGAGATCATATGACAATCCCATTCCCTAAAAAATTCCCTTCTGAACCTGTCTCTGTTTCTCTGTGCTATTATTATATCACACACACACGTAGGAAATGACAATAGCATCTAACATTCATACATGATTTCAGTTTCAAAATATATTACATATGCATATATACATACATGTGTGTGTATATATATATGATCTGACTTCCATTAAAATTGTATGAGTCAAATGTGATAATATATATAAAGTTATTTCCAAACATTAAAGCACTATAAAATGCCAGATATTACCATTATTGTTATATTCCTCATCTCTTCCTCATTATTATTAATCTTATGCTTTCTCCTAATTTTGTACAAAGAAAGTAAATAATAATAATTAACATTTACTCTGTTCCACACACTGTGCTAAGTGTTTTACAGATCTTATCTCCTACAAAACTTGCAACAAATCTAGGAGATGGGTACTGTTATTATTCCCATTTTATAGTTGAGAAAACTGAGTTAAACTGAGGTTAAATGACTTTTCCAGGTCACATAGCTAGTAAGCAGCTAAGGCAGGATTTGAACTCATATCTTACTAACCTCAGGATGCATTCTAGCCACGGTGGGATCAATAAACTTGGATTGGGAAAAAAATACATTTATATTTTCAATAAACTCAAACTGAAATTCAGCATTTTAAAAAAATTATTTCAAAACATTTTTTCTGAGAAGGGCTCCATAAGTTTCCCTAGAAAGTAAAAGGGTTCTGTTACAAAGGCAGAATTTGAAGAACCCCTCATCTGAGTGATCTTTTATCTGCAGATCTAGAAATCCAAGTAATTATGGACCCCACATTTAAAAGGATGTTGATAAAATGGAATATGTCCACTTAAGGGACACAGGGATGGCGAGGAATATGTAAAACAGGGCACATAAGGAACTGAGACAATTTATCCTAAAAAGAAAAAAGTGTCCAGGGACACATAATGGGAAAAGATATATGAAGAACTATTAGAGGAAGTAAATTTGATTTTGGTTGATCTTAGTGGGAGACCTAGAATCACTGGCTAGAAGTTACATGGAAGCTAAATGGGCATCAATATCAAGAACTTTCAGTGATGCTATTCAATGATTATAGAAATGGACTTAATTATTGAACAACAGAGCAAAGTGTGCAGCAAAAAGCCCATACTTATGCTATTCATTCCGAAGGCCAATTAGCATCTTTCATGAATGTTATAGGAAACATTTCTAAATCAGACAGGAATTTCAACTAGATATGATATAATGTTCACTCAGTGCTGATTGTTGTCTTATTTAAGGTGATTTTTTTTGCAATTCAGAATTTTTTGAACAAATAAACATTATGTGGGATTTACAAAGCTATGGTGAAATAGATATTTACATGACCAATTATTTCTGTCTTAGTTATAAACACATATGATTTTCAGGTTACGTTCTATATTGGGAAAATGTTTCAATAAGTTCTGAATAGTCTGTTATTTCTAGCTCAAGTAACAATAATAAAAGCAATAACTAACATTTACTCAATGCTTTAAGGTTTATAAAGCATTGCAGACTTACTACACATTAAAGGTTATCTTGCCATATGAATCTTCTGGTCAAACCTGCACAAGTTCTGCAATCTTAAGTTACTTTTCTGTGGACTTTATTTTCCCCATCTGTGAAACCAGATGATCTTAATGCACTCAAGCTTTAACTTATGAAAATCTTTTCATTTCCTCTTTATAATCACCACCAACACCCCTAAGATAATGAAAGTATTCAGATTTACTTGTTGTAAGTTCCAGGATCGAGTTATTTTAATGTAGCCACCACTCACAAATCAACTCAGGGCGCTGCACAAGTTATGTGGTTTTAAATGCTTGTTGGATAAATATCGAAAGCTGCTCATGATGAGACAACTCACTCACCTTCAAATCCTCCATTTGCCTTCATGTTTAACCATGATCCAATTGTCACAAAGCACTTGTCCACTTACCCTGGCTTCTCTCTCTGCATCCAAGGTTCCACCCACTTGTTCCTGAAGCAAAGCATAGGCTCTCTGCAAAGCCTGGTATTCTCTAGTCAGCTGACAAAACCTTAAGTCTGCCTCTTCTCTGGTTGTGGTCTTAAAATAACAGAAGAGAAAAAGGAGAGAAAAGAAGGCATTACTTAGTATTAATGATTTCAAAGAGCCTAAGTTTTCTCATCTAGAAAATAGGATGTTGGTTGATCTGGAGGAACCGAGATCCCTTTCAGTTCTAATTTTCTGTATCTAACACTTAGTTTGGCTGCAAATAAATGCAACTCCAATCACATTGATTCCCCCTTTTGGCACCTCCTACAGACAGTCTTTAAGAAGCCTTCCACAGACACTGATAGCTTCATTACCTCTCCGTCTGTATAGGAAACTTAACTCATCATGCAATGAGGAAAATTCAACACTTGAATTGGGAGAAACTTGGTTTAATGAACCAGCAGATGATAATTCAAATAGTACAAAGCTTGGGTGAGCACACTAATATTCTAGAACATGGTGCAATGGAGACTGTATTGGACTTTAAGATCAGAAAATCTGGATGTGAATGCTAACATATAACTCCTGAACCCTACTAGTTATGCAATATTGAGCAAGGAGATCTGTAGTTTAAAGTTAAATGCCAAGATAAAAGAAAAAACTGAAAGTAAATTGGAAGATCTCATTGATCTACTGGAGCTTCTATAAATTTTCAAAATACATTCATAACTAAAACTGAAGGAAAAAGAGGAAAAGGAGCAAGAGGAAGAAGAAAAGGAAGAAGAGAAGGAGGAAGAGGAGAGAGGAAGAGAAGGAAGAGGAAAAGAAGGTTGAAGAAAAAGCAGGGGAGGAGAAGAGATGATGAGAATGATAATTGAGACTCCCTATCTTACTCAGGTTGGAAATAAAGCAGACACTCATGGGGTCCAATCCTGCTGCTGATCAGAATAGAAGCTTTAACTTGTTTTGTTTTTCTGACCTGCACTGCTTTGGCCCACCTTAGCCAATCTGCTGGCCCTCTACTTCTAGGACCTCTCCATAAATTAATCCTAGATTTATTGTGGACTGCTTCTCTTTTCTTTTCTTTTCTTTCTTTCTTTCTTTCTTTCTTTCTTTCTTTCTTTCTTTCTTT
>JAJPUD010001165.1:205620-228844 GCA_023553655.1 Myrmecobius fasciatus | reverse complement strand
TTTCTTTCTTTCTTTCTTTCTTTCTTTCTTTCTTTCTTTCTTTCTTTTTTTTGCTGAGGCAATTGGGGTTAAGTGACTTGCCCAAGGTCACACAGCTAGAAAGTGTTAAGTGTGGACTGCTTCTCAGAACTCTCAGGCTAAAAGTCTTAGCCTCTCGAGCAATGGATAATATGTGCACTGGCAACCATACCCAGCTAGGTATTCTGCACTCTTCACACATTGCCCTCACTTCAAAATCTGGGCTATTGAATAATCCCCAAAATGGAAATGCTTTATTTCAAAGTATGAAGCACTCAGTTATAATAAAAATTATCCTTAATGAGCAGTGATGATTTTTTAATAAAGTTGGAAACTAGCTGTTATGTTATATATTAAACCTTTTTTAAAATGGAGAAGAAAGACTTTTTAATGGCAACAATGAGAAATAGAAATGAGTCATTCCCTTGACTGATTCCATGGATAAGGACACACACACACACACACACACACACACACACACTACTTACATCATCCAGGTCTTCCTCTGGTGTTGCTGGTGTCCTGTCTGTTCTGTCTGTGTTATAGGAGGTTTCAGATAATGTTTCCGAGTCAAGTGATTCTTCATCAAATCCAAAAAATGTCTCCACAACATGCTTCTGCAAAGTTAAAATTGCACTTTCTTATTAACAAGCATTGCACAGAAGAGAGGCATAAAAGATTAGGACTGGTCTTAGGATCAGACAAAAGTAAGAAAGTCCCTCGAGACATGGATAAGCTGAAGGATTATGGGCAAATCATTGAATTTCTAGGAGCATGGTTTGTACTTCTGCAAAATATGGATAAGAATGTGTATGTCATTTACCCTAAAAGTGCGTTGCAAGGAAAGGCCTTTTGCAAACCTTATAATATTAAGCAAAATGTCCTGTCCTGGCATAAATGACAGATAGTGGCCTTGAGGCCCAAATGATCTGTGTTCAAATCTCACCCCTGATACATGCAGGCTGTGATCGAGATAACTTACCTGAACTTCCACACAATTTTCTAAGATTAAAAATTGCAGAGAAGGCATTGACTTTCTCCATACTCCCTTACCAGAAACTCACTAATACCAATGAAATCACAGATCCAATGTCTCTTTCTAGTATTATAATAAAAGGTCACCTAACACTATTACCAGACTGCACCATATGACTAAGGTTCTACTCTAGAATACTTAAAAGCTGGACATGCTCCCTCTTATTTACAGCAGTGTCTCACTTGATCCTCACGATAAGCTGAGAAATAAGTGCTATAGCTATCATCCTCATTTTACAAATGAGGAAACTAAGGCAGGCAAGGTTAAATGACTTCCTAGCATACAACTACTAAATGATTGAAGCTTGATGTTAACTCAAATCTTTCTCATTTCTTAGCTTTGTGAGCCTGGGCAAGTCATTTAAGCTTATTTGCTCCAGTTTATCTCAGATCCATGTTAGCTAGAAGAGTCACTTCATATCTCAGAGTCCCACTTTTCCTCAACAATAAAATGGAGATAATAATAGCAATGACATCAAAGATGTTTAGTAGGACCAAAATAAGATAACATATGAAGCACTTTGTAAAATTTTAAGCACTATATAAATTCTAGCCACTATTACTATTGAAACACTCTTGAGTGTTCTTATTGTAATAATTCAAGTATCCATGGATTCTTACACTTTCCAATCACTTTATGTATTAGCAAATAGCTTTCCTGGCTAGTTGAATACAAAGAAAAACACTTGGTGTCTAAAAATCTAATGATGAGCTTCCTCCTTGCCCCCCCAAAAGCATGTGTCACAAGTGATATTAATAACTACCATTACTAACCTACTTTACAGACAACTAAGACATAAAAGATTTAAGTGACTTCTCTAAATCTAAAAATAAAATCAGAAAGATTGAGATAAAGGTCATTTCTGGTAGCTTCTAATTTATCAAAAATTATTTTCTTCTCTTTCTCACTCTATTTAAACCTTCAATGATTCAAGTACAAGCTAGAGAAAAAATAAACATATCTGATCAATAACATTAACAAAAACAGAATATAAATTGCATGAAATTGCAGACATTAACATATACTGGAGCAGTGTCCTCTAAAATATCCTACAAAATGACTTCCAAGAGTCAATATAGCACAATAATCAGTAAATCAACTCTTTCATATTAACCTCCAAATAATGTTTCAATTAGCACCCTCAAAACATATCCTGAAATAGCAGAACCAACAAAAACATGAGGTGAAACAGTCTTTGAATCCAAGAAATTTGGAAGATCAGAGTGAAAGATCTGTCTCGCTCAGGTAAAGGGGGAAGCATAGTCCAGGACAGGAAGTATGCCTACAAGCAGCAGCAAGCTTCACCTCAGCCAACCAGTGGGGAGATCCTGAGTGTGGTGAAACGGGCAAATACCAATACTGGCTCCCACCATGTGCCTCAGCATAAATAGGAAAAATGGGGAGACTCCAGATCTGAGAAGTGCTCTGTGCTTTAGCAAAGTCCCAGGAAACAGGCAGTCTCCAAAGAATAGATCTACATTTTTTCTAGAATGAAAATATTTACTAAGCAAATGTTAATTACATTGATAATGCTTCTGAAACACTACTCATTATTTGATACCTAAGAGGGGATATTTCTGTCTTCAAAGAGATAAAACACTAGATAGCAGCCCAAAGGTAAAATAAAAAGTGCACCAACTCTGGAGTCAAGAAGCCTGGGTTTCCACTCCAGATATGTCACTATTTCCTTATAATATCATAGTCAATACTTTTTCCTCTGAGCCTCATCTTATCCGTGTATAAGATGAGGGTTTCAAATCACATAATCTCTAATGGTCCTACCAAAACTATGACTCCATGTTTGCAGGGCCCTATCATATCTGCCATTACATTACATATGTAAAAAGCCCTTCTGTTCCTCAAAGACTAGGTTACATAATCCTTCTTGACTTCAACACTATGCATATTATGTTCCATACTAACTACCATATCTCACGTTCTATGTTTCAAGGTCATTTTCTCCTCCAACATTGGAAACCCTGAGATTTCTGCCAGTGTTAACATTCTAAAAATTTTGTCTAAGATCACCAGTATCCTGGGAAACACCAGTTGCCTTTCATGCCAGGAATATACCATCCCCACACTCCCTACTGACAGAATCTTTAAGACAGTTCAAGTATAGTCTTCTACACTAGTATCCTCTCTCTTTAAATTGCCTAGTACTGATTTACTATTGATAATGTATAGACTTCTATGTGGATTTGGCATCTCAAAAATAGAATGTAAATTCCTTTAGGATAGAGATTTTTTTCTTCCATTTTTATCACCCTTTGTATCCTCAGCACTCGGCACAATGCAATAGGATCACAGATGGAAAGCCAGAAGGGACCAATAGACCATCAAGTCCAGTCCTCTCATTTTACAGATGAGGCAATTAAAAGCCCAGTTACATTCAATAACTTCTTCAGGGTCAAACAGTTAATAAGTACAAACACCTATTTATTATAAGGCATAATTTGAATGCAGGTATTCCTGATCCCATGTCTTCTGTATTATAGCATGTGCCCTCTCAGTATCTACATAGTTTGTATTCAATAAATATGTTAATTGCTTACTTAAGACCAAAATTTCTATTCACATTCACTACACACAAAATATGGACTTTCTTTTGTCTTAAAGCAAACAATACAAACCCTGGAACTGCATTTGTGAGAGTGGGTGGGGGTAGTTATGAGATTATATAATGGAAATGCATCAAACATGACAGTCATAAATTAAAACAAGCTGTATTTTCCTTATAAGAGGAGAAAAAAATTCACAGACAAAAAGCAAACCAACTGTATACATATATCCTGCAGGTAGCAAATCCTATATAGCATTCTCTGCATCAAGTCCAGGGAATCAAAATATTTAAATTTGATTTAAGCTAATGAATATACATTCTAGTAAATGCATCTTCTACTGATGGGCTTAAGACCAAATCAATTCTCCCATCCTCCCCCGTTTTCAAGAGCACATAATAAAAAAGAGCTATCTGGTTCACCTGATGGATTATACATATTGCCAATTCTTAAAATCATTTTTAAAAAATCTTCTTGAGAAAGAAAAACCGTAGATATGTATACACACTTATTTTTTTATGAAAATAAGAAAAAATCAAATGGGTTTCAAATATATCCAAACCATGAAAATATACAAATTTCATATGTAAAATAGATTTTTCAAGTAAGAAACAAAATTTTCTTTATCACTGATTGCAAAACACCCACATGCAATGAAAATTGTAATTTATATGAATTTAAAACAGTGACAATTTGTAGAATAAAATTGGTAGTTCAACCATTACATGCTAATAAAATCAATATTTTTCACTCAAATTGCATAACCTTGGAATGTAGCATCATTTTTTTGCCGCTGAAATGCTATGGGTATTCTATTTCTTGTAAACACCACTAATTGCCTTGTCTCAAAGGACCATTCCCTGTTTGTTGTTCCACTGACTGGTTGTCATGTTGCACGAGGGTGGCTACATTCATTAATGACAATCTTATGAATCATTGTCAAGGAACACACTTTCCAACCCATTACTGCATGCTGGCTCCCCTCATAACCATCAATTATACCTCTATCAACCCTTCCGGGTGTGAAAGGTTAAGTACTCAATTACCAAGAAGTAAAAGCTACTATTTTTAACTTCTAGGACTAAGAAAGGGAGATTTAAGTATGTATATGTATATGCATATAGACAAAACATACACACATATATATGTATATACTTATGTGTATTTCTATGTGCATATTATTTATACATATATATAAAACCATAAATAAAATGAAACCTATTCATACAGCATGGGCTCACACAGTTTAAAGATATGATATTAATTAAAATAATAGGCCTTCAAAGATAAAATCATATACTTAACAAAAACGAACTCTCTTCTAGGCACACAATAATATGAAATAAATGTATAATATCCATATACATAGTTTTAACAAAAGTTACATGTTAATAATCATTTTCACAAATAATATTTGGATATTATTACAATATGAATATTTGCAACTGACTCTTTATAGAATGAAAACCCCAATTTTTCCTAGGCTTAGAGAATTAAGAGCTGGAGGGAATACATTCCTTTTGCAGAAAGGGAAATAGGACCAAAGCAAATTTCCTTGACACCAAATACTGATTTGTGTAATTTACATCTTAAAGGGTCCAAGACCCAATTGGTCCAATCTTCTAAGTGTACAGATGTGGACAAGGAGAATCAGAGAACCTGAGGAATTTACCTAAGGTCACACAGGCATTAAACAGCAGAGCCAGGACTTAAACTCAAACCCCATGACCCAAATTCAATGTTCTTCCTACAAAGAAAGCTGAAATATAAATTCCTTTAATCACTTAAATAAATTAACACATTACAATATTCTTCACTTTGATTTTCCAAATTGAAATTATGTAAATAAAAATTGAAAGTAAAGATCTCCTAAGGAAAAAATCCTCTTTACAAAGGCAAACAACTTTGTGTGTGTGTGTGGGTAAGTGGGGAACTACCTTAAAACATGTTTGAACATCCAAATTATGCTTGCATACTTTGAACTTTAAGCCCATTCTAGGTCCATTCAATAAGTATCTATGTTCTGACCTTCATAAATAGATCATGAGTCTTTTCCCACAGTATTAAGAATAATGTCATTTCAGGCAATAAATCACTGTCTTGTTCTAGATTTGTCCCCCTTTTTAAAAATGCACATTACTAAGAAAAAAAATCAACAGCTTACAAGGATGTTCTCTCTCACCATCCATGTTTGACATGTACCGATGTAAAAAATCTTAGCCCAGTAAATGAACAAAGAGCAGACATCCAGCATGTGAACAATAAACATTCTTCATTTCTATCAACCCATTTGTGACCCCCTTTCTTTTGTGCATCCTGTATTAACCAAATCCATCTTAATGGGAAAAGCTGCCACATCAAATCAATCTCATTTCACTGAAACACACAAAGCAGCACCGGCACCCTGACACCTGCCATCTATATACAGCTTCTTACCTTCGTGTTTATAAGTCATTTCTTGGCAACCAGAAAAATAGAGACACACCAGGGCACACAGACAGAGGAAAAATGAGAAGTATAATACAAATAGGATATATTCCATAGTGCAAAGTTGTCTGCAAGGTACGTGTTAATTTAGCATATGCTCTTTTCTAAAAGCCATATAACTGGACTGAATCTTTCGACTTTTTCATGATTGCTTTAGAAGAAACTCCAACACTCCAGTCTGTCCCCCGTTTTTTTTTTAATCATTCTATCTTTATCATATAATATGCATCCTTTGCAATTTTGCTTGCTTAGTGCTTCACTGTCAAGTTCCTGGGAACCGATGCAAAGGCTGAAAGCGCACTTAAGTCAGAAAAAGATGCTTGCTCATGGAATGGCTGGCAGGCAGCAAGTCCAGTTGGTGTGCAATTAGTCAGTTTGTGCGCTATTGCTGCTGGCAAGACTCATAAAGAACACCCAAGCTCATCTCTTGCAAGGGTTTTTCCGTTAGGTGCCTTTTCACATGGAGGGCTCTGACCTCCTCCACAACCTTCATCTCACAAAGACCTGAACAAGTCATCAGCAATAATGCTCCATGCCCTGAAACCTCCCTGTGGGGATTACAGATGGGTGTCACCGGGAGCCACTCTAGCAACAGTAACCTGCTTGGGGTGCTCTGTCTCCATTAGGCATTGAAGGAAAAATGAAGGGTTTTGTTTACTTATTTGTTTATGTGAGAGTAGATGGGGGCAAGTGGTAGGGAGAGATTTTCAGGGTGATTTTAAAATGTTTCACTGTAAACTCATGTGTCTACAATTGACAAAACTAGAAATTTTTCATCCTGTTTGACTTTAGGCAGGTCCTTAAGCAAACAAATCTTAGAAGAGAATATAACTATTCTTAAAAGTAACTTTGAGAATCACTAAGGGGTAATGACTAAGGAGCTGGCTTTGTAGTCGTGTGCATCTGAGTACAAGGGCCATCTTTGACACATTCTATTGTGTTACCTTAAGCAAGTCACAGGCCTCTCAGGGGCCCAGACAACTTATTATGATTATAAATTGAAGAACAAATGCTGTTCACAGAAGTGATATCTTTAAGGAAATCTTTAAAACCATAAAACCCCAGGTCAAAACCAAACTAACAAAATCAACCAAACATAAACAATTTCCAAAAATCATTGCTGATCCCCATTCAAAAGAAATGAAGAACTTCAGCTGAAAATTCTTGAAGGATCTTGGGAGCTTCTGGAAAGGATCCCAATGACCATGTAGTCCCACACTCCCCAGATATTAGGAGGGCACTGATATCTAGAGAAGAAAATGAATTGTCCAAGGTCATCCAGCTACCAATAGGCAGACTAAGATTTCAATCCAGATTTTTAGACTCCAGAGTCACTCCCTAGGGAATAGGCTTTAGTATGGGCTTGAACTCATCCTGTTAAAAGCAATGAACTATTTCATGAAAAAGTTCATCTCATTTTTAGTCAACTCTGACTGAAGGCAAATCCTTCCCTAGTTGGAGTAGCATTTTTATCTCAATAAATTTCACTGAGTGGTCCTAGGTCCCTACTTACTCTCATTATGACAATGAGCATGTGACTTTTCCTCTCTGGCACTCAGTTTGATCATCTCCAAAACAAGGGGATTTGATTTTAAAATGTTTTTCTTTGTGTTTTCCTTTGTGACAGCTAATAAAGAAATAGGTTTTGCATGACTTCACATGTGTAATGCATTGTTTTACTTGCCTTCTTGAGGGCTGAGGGAAGGTGGAAGGAAAGAGAATTTGGAATTCAATGTTTTTAAAATAAATGTTAAAAAGTTAAGTTTATTGGGAAATATTTAATAAAATGTATACTGTAAGAAAATAAGTTAATGTATAATTAATTAATCTAAAACTTTAAATTCATAATTAAGTAATACAAATATTTTTCAAAATAAGGGAATTGAACTAGCTGACCTTCAAGGCTCCTCTAAATCTTTAATCTGGGTGAATATTACTGCTTCATAAGGAATGATAAACAAAAATATCAGAGAAATGAAGACTCACAGGAAATGATGTGTAGCAGACAGAAGAAGAATATACACATTGACGACAACAATATAGTCAAATCTCACATGGGATGGCAACAAAACTAGTCAAAGACAATCATCAGTGTTAGTACCTTACAGCCAAAGGTAAGGGTTACCCTGCTGCTTTCTGGTAACTATCAATAAACTATGCGGGTTGCCCTCCCCATAATTTCACAATCGTCCAATTATTTACCTCATGTCAGAATACAATCACTTCTCCTGATCAGGGACCAATTCATTTTAGTTTTTGTATTCTGAAACTTAGCATGGTGTGTGGCCTAGAAGGAATAATAAATGCATATTAACTGATTGATTGATTGATAGCCCTGCCCTAACATAGTGTCTAGCATAAAGCATACATTTAAGAAATGCTTGTTGAACTGATTCGACTTGAAATTCAGAGAAGGTATTCCTGAATGCATAAATGTATATGCAAGAATGTATAGATGGTTTGTTTCAATATTTCTTATGAATGCAAATCAAAGAGTCTGCTTTATCAGAACAAAATTATCAATTTAAAAAATATACATATGAATATATGCACAAATGAATTGGAAACAAAATTTTAAAAAATGGTGATGTTTTTATTACTATGTTGTCAGGCTCTGTGGATTTAACTAAATCGTATCTAGGTAGCAGGATTTAAGATGTGAGTTAGCAGCAGTAACAGTATCATTATCTTTTCTTATCTTCTCAAAGCTTGATGGGGAATCTTTGTATCCTTCGAGATACTTTGCTCAAAGGTGTGGACAGTGTATGATCAACAAGCCTTTGATGAATTAAAGGAGAGTGATTCACAAATGGATTTTACCTCAGAATCAATAAGAAAGATGCTTGATTTGCCAGCTCTGTTTCCTAGTTTATATTCTGGAATGGGGCCTCAGAGAGCAATTCTGACCCTGAATAACAGTAGGTTCTGGGGCTTATTGTAAGATTTGACCTGGGGGCCAGGGATTTCTGGGAGAATTCTACAGATTTCATAATATAAAATGAATAGCAACTCTTTTTATAATAGCAAAACATCCTGCAAACTATGGTAGTGTTTATTTATTGTACAACAGAAGGAGGTAGTTGGCATAATGGATGCAGCACTGGATAGACTTAGAACCAGGAAGACTCAAAAGACTTCCGAGTGCAAATCCAACCTCAGATACTCACTAGCTATGTGATCTTGGGTAAGTTACTTAACACTGTTTGCCTCAGATTCTCATTTGTAAAATGAGCTGGAAAAGGAAATGGCAAAAACAAACAAATAAACAAACAAACCCACTCTGGTGTCTTTGTCAAGAAAAGCACAAACGAGTCATAAAGAGTCAGAAATAATTCAAAAAACCAACAACAGAAATTGGGTAATGGCTAAACAATTTCTGCCATATGAATATAATTTAATATTATTGTTCCATAAGAAGTGATGAAATAGGAGGATTCTGAAAAAAAAAAAAAAACAGATCTAAATGAACTAGTGAAGCATGAATGAGCAGAACTGGGAGGGGAACAATTTATAGCATTATAAAGAAAAACAATTTTTAAAGGCTCAAGAATTCTGAACAACAAAATTATAAAACATAATTTCAGAAAGCCATAGATAAAGGTACTTAACTCCTGACAAAAAGGTGATAGACACATATGGAGAATGAAGCATATTTTGGACATGGTTAACATTTGAATCAATGGTTTGCTTGATTTTGCAGATTTGTTACAAAAATTTTCTTTTTTTTCTAAATTGGGGGGAGATGAGGGGAAGAAGGTAGAAGTTGAATTTTTAAAATTAAGTATAAGGGGTAGCTAGGTGGTGCAGTGGATAGAGCACCAGCCCTGAAGTCAGGACTACCTGAGTTTAAATCCGGTCTCAGACACTTAACACTTCCTAGCTGCTCACATTGCATTCAGAGATAGGCAGGTAGCCTCCAAAACACTGAGCAGATCTATTCTGAGCAAGTCAGTACACTGTGGGCAGAATAAACACATGATGGCCTCCTCGTTCCGACAAAGTACCTAATTAAGGATTCTTGAATGATGCACAATAGGCAAATTCAGATTCAACTCTAAAGTATCTGTCTACAATCTACAATCTGTCTACAGCAAATTTAGGGCTACAAAGATAAAATGAAATGGAACACTTGGCCAAAAGGAGCTCACATCTTAGCAACGAAAATAAGGCAGTGACAGACTTCCTCCATGTTGGCCTCTGTCTTGCTAGAAAATTAGCATCATAGGCCAAGAGAGAAGGATTTGAGGGTGGGGGGCTAAAAACCTAAGTGGAATTTAGAAGTCACCACACGAACAATGTGTCAGATATTCTATTAGGGAGGATGACCACCATTGCTAGGAGCAACTAGATGGTACACTAGATAGAGCACTAGACCTGGAGTCAGGAAGACCTGAATTCAAATCCAGCCTCAGACACTTCCTAGCCATGTCACCCTGGATAAATCACTTATCCCTATTTGTCTCAATTTTCTTATCTGTCAAATGAACTGGAGAAGAAAATAGCAAACCATTCCAGTATGTTGCCATAAAAACTCTAAATTAGACCATAAAAAGTCACTTGACTAAAAACAATTGAACGAACATTGCCATGAGAGCGTAACTAAGGTTAAATAACACAAATTTGTTTCTGATTCAACCAACAATAGCTTTCAATTGATTGTCAAGTGCTTTTTAGATTACAAACATAGACCAATGATTATTAAATATAGTTCTCATAAAACTAGAAACACTGCCTAACACTGTTTCTTGCATCTTGGATTTTATTTTCATGAAACAGATTTTATAAATGACCTAAAGACAGGTGTTCTTGCCCTTGTTTGCAAGAACTAAATGTTTAAAAAGTGCTATTTCTATATGATTGGCTTACACTGTAATGTTATGCATTTTATTTTACACATTTCAAAATGGTATACTGGGAAGAGGTTTATGGGTTTCACTGAACTGCCAGAGGGACAGAAATAAGACTAAGAATTCTGGCTCTAACAGGATCTCTGGGCGATGTCCTAAGAGCATCAACTAAAAACTTCAATAGGCAACCTTGAAGCATCCTATCTGATCAAAAAGGCTTATCAAACAAGAGAGTGCACGTGTGTTGTGCTTCCTTGGGAGGCAATACATGCATCTTGTTAGCTTAAGAGCTTCCAAGTACTAACTTCAGTCTATCAAGAAAGCCTTGTAAAATAAGGACCTGAGAGAGCCTTGAATACTACCCCTCCTGCAATGTTCTGCCAGCTGAGACTCTGTTGCTAAGAGAAAAGCTTCAGGAAAATGGAAGGATGGTATTTTTTGGAGGAATTCTATCTCCTACAGTGCCATTTCCCCCTCCACTATGACCACCTCCTCCTTCCAAACACAATCTTATTTTAAGGGATAGTGGGTCTTATTTTGGCTATCCAATTTCATGGCATAAGACTGAAGGAATAAACATTTTAATCACTTTGAAATATCAGTGATTTAAGTTCTTAATTTAAATTCCCATTCCCTGAGCCTTAAAAAGATAACATTTAAGTAAGACTCTCCATCTGTAAATAATAAAAAATGGGTCACATATTATGGCAAAAGAGTTTGTGCTTCTTTCTGACATCTTGGAAGCTCCAGAACTGTCTGAAAAAATGCAGAAACTTGCTTATTTAGTCCAGTAGGCCTCTTCTAAGAATTTTTCATTTCTTTCCTAGCATAAAGACATAATTTCTATTTAATTAATTTGTAACTGTCTTATAAAACTGAAGGCAGCAGATAAGCTCCAACAAGAGACTACCCAAAACAACTCTCTTAGAAACCTCAAAGACTGAGAATAGCTATGTCTGTAATATGCACTAAGCAAAGATGGTAAATTTAAAATCAAAAGCTATTAAGTGAATAAATTGCAATATTTTCTCTCTCATGAGAATTTATATGTCTGGATCCACAGTGGTAAAGATATAACTGAGTGATGAGGGAGTGTGAATAGGATTGCAATATCAATATGCCATTCTATCAGGTCAGCTTTCCCACCTCCCACCCCCAAAGAAGAAGTCTCTGTCCGATACAGATTATTTGCCAGGCAAATTAATAATCTCAGGACAATGTGTGCTTTTCACTATGTTTCTTTCTGTCCCCTCCCCATGTTGCTCTTCCCTAGCCTCCTCTGCACCCTACTCCATGAGCTTTGGAGCTGCTGCCCTGAACTTGGTTTTATGGTTCCCTCCAAGGTACCCACCTTATAGTAATAAACTTTTCTTGGCTCAGATCTAAGGAGGATGTTTGGCCTACTAAGCTTGCCCTTGCTTCTTCTGTTCCCCACCCCAAGATATGTCCCTAAACACAAATATCCTATGTCTTATTGCCTCTCTCAACCACACAGGGCCAGGACATGAACACAGCTCCAGTGGGTACCCCACAGTCCAGCGGTATGCATTTCAGGACTGAGCCCATCAGCTGATGGCCAAGTCCTGGGATATCTTACCTTTGGCAGTTTGGGTAGCCTTTTGTGTCTCTTCAAGCGCAATAAACGTTCTCTCTCCTAGAAGGAGATAAAACAGGCCATTTTTTAAACTTGAATTAAATAGGACAAAAGAAAAAACTTGCTGATTTTGCCTTGACGTGATTCTAGCCTCAAAGCTCTGTGATGTTTCTTGTTTCGCTATTTTCAAGGCACACAGAAATGATTTCATCTCTCTCAGAATAGACAACAAAGTCACACTGTGACTTTGCTCCACAGGCTTATCTAAAATGTTGGTAGTGGGCACTAGATGATTGAAAGTGTAGAGCACTGGCCTTGGAGTCAGGAGGATCTGAGCTCAAAACTGGCCTCAGAGTCTTAACACTTACTAGCTATGTGACCCTGGACAAGTCAGTTAACCCCAATTGCCTTGTCCCTCCCCCAAAAGTTAAAAAAAATAAAATTTTGGTAGTTTAACATGTTTTACATGATTCCATATATGTAATTGATATATTGTTTGCCTTTTCAGTGTGGGGAATAGAAGGGAGGGAGAGAATCTGGAACTCAAAATTTAAAAAGAAAAGAATGCTTAAAAATAAAGAATAAAAATTTGGAAAATAAAATGTGATCAATAAATAAAATTTTGGCAGCTAGATTTAACTATTATTTCTATAAGCTCTTTAAAAATTCATTCATGAAAAACTCCCCCTCCAAAATGTAATCCCTGATAGGAAAAAAATAATTTTAGCTCAAGGGTCCCCATAGATGTGTCTTGAAGATAAATGTTCTTTTGCATGGTCTTAGATTTATTTTATGCAAAGCCAAAGATACACAGGGCAGCAAGACTGAATGAGACATTTACACCCACACTAAGTCAAAGCTATTTATCTTCTGAGGGGAAAAACACTAGAGAAATGCATAGTTGCTTAGTGGACATTCAAAACTCTGCCTGGAAGAAAAAAAAAGATAAAAATCATAAGTATGAAGTAGGACCCTGAAATATTCAAGATTAAAAAGCAATACAGAATAAAAGAATTGCACATGTGTAACATATATTGGATTTCTTGCCATCTAGGAAAGGGAGTGGCATGGGGGGAAACAGAGAAAAGTTTAGGACACAAGATTTTGTAAGGGTGAATGCTGAAAATTATCCATGTATATATTTTGAAAATAAAAAGCTTTAAGTTGGAAAAAAAGCAATACAGAAGCACTTATGTTCTATTTTTCTTTTAAAAAAATAACATCTCACATTTCTATTTTAAACATAATATTTAACACTTTATAAGATTTGCAAAGAAATTTACATGATTTACTTCTATTTATCATCAAAGCAAGCCTGCAAGAGGTTCTATTATTATTATCCCCATTTTAAAGATGAGGAAACTAAAACTAAAAGAAAATGAGTAATTTGCCTAGTAACACATAGCTAAGCAAGTTTCTGAGGTAGGATTTGAACTCAGTTCTTCCAAACTCTAAGTTCAGAATGTTAGTCTTCTAGGCAAGCATAACTTCAGCAGCACTAATAAACTTCAGCCTCACATAGCACTCTTCTAGAACTCATTGAAAAAGACAGAGTGGATCATTCAGTAAATGTCAAAGGTGACACTTTGACCTGATATCTTGAGATCTTCATGAATTCCAAGCCATACCACCTCTATCATGAAATGATTATTCACTGTAATTCCCAATTTAGCATGAATTTTATGAAAAATCAAAGAATAATGTGTCCTTAAATGATCTAATTTAATTGGTTCCTAAGAATAAGATATGGCACAGAAATTAGTGTTTTACTGTCACTTCTACCAACACAATTGTTCTCAAACTAGGGATCAGGGATCCCAGGACATCCTAAAGACTCTTTTAAGAAATCCACAAGGCCAAAACTACTTTTATGATACTAATAAATGTTATTTCTTAATGCAGTAAATATCAACAGATATAACCCACATAAAAGTAAGATCTTGCAGTGGGAAGGTCATTAATAACTTTTCAGAACATAAAAAGATCTTGAGACCAAAAAAAGTTTAAGAATCCCTCTATTAGCACATTCCATTCCAAATCTGAAAGTTCTTCGATCTCTTTGCCAAGACACAGTATTGGGGTCAGTACCATGGAGAGGTCGTCGATCACTAACTGCTGCTCCATAACCTGAAGTCTCAAGAATTCAATTTCTTGTTCATCCCGAGTAAGGCTGAGATCATTCAAGGAAGTGTGACGTTTCAAAGAAGCCTGGGCAGACAACTTTTCTTTCTGAGAAAAAAAAATTGAGAAAATATAAATTGAACCAGATTTAACTTTTAGACATAATGGTAGCACCTTTCATTACACAGATTTTCATTTCACCTCGATAAGTCTCCAAAATGGTTGGAGTTCAATGGGCCATTATATTTGTATCCTAAAAAATATATTTGTAAGTGACAGTCTTCTTGAGAGAGAGTTGCCTCAAGGCAGCCTGGCAAATTATAGGAGATGAGGAACACATAATAGCATACATCTTGTGTATTTGAGTTGCAAACACATTAAATTCTTTTCTCCAATGATGAACACAACCTGCCTATAAATTACACTCTTAAGAGTTACTTGAAGATCAGATAAGCTCAGTAAATTTCCCAGAGATATACAAATAGGAAGGGCCAGGACAGGATTTGAAGTCATGTATTCAAGACTCTATGTTCCACTTTGTATCCATTATTCTCCTAACATATCTGTTGTAATGCAAATATCCACATGCTTTGAATGACTTACCATTTCTACATTTTCCCTTGTGAGATTCTTTATTTTTTCTTCCATCCTTTGTATGCTTTGCAACAAGTCATCATTTTTCTTCATCATTCTCTTATTTTTTTCAACTAGAGGCTTCAGCTGAACTTCTGTTTCACGAGAACGCTTCAACTAGGGTTTTAAACAAAGAGAGAGAAATGACCACATAAATTTAGGTCCTAAAGATATGGGCTGAGAAGCTTTTGAAAACAAATACTAAAAGACTGAGATGTAGAAGGAACTTTGGAGATTATTTAGCTCTACACATTCATTTTGTGAGGAATGATATCAAGGCCCAGAAACAGTGACTTAAATAATCACCCAGCTAGTCCAAGAATCAGCCAAGAATGAGACAAAGTCTGCTATACAAGAAAGAACAAGAGCTATGGGATTTTGCCACACTTAACCTTACTTGTAACCTTTGTCTCTCTCCTCCCTTCTCCCCTCTCCATTCTTCCTGTCCCTGTGTTCCTCTGTGAACCTCTCTCTCTGTTCCTCTCTCTGTGTCTCTCTGATCCCATGAGTAAATGAAATTTAAAAAAAATTCATTTTTTTCTGAAAGCCTGAATCAATTCTTCTTCTTCTTTTCTTTTTCTTTTCTTTCTTTCTTTTTTTTTTTTTTGTGTTGAGGCAATTGGGGTTAAGTGACTTGCCCAGGATCACACAGCCAGGAAGTGTTAAGTGTCTGAAGCCAGAAGTCAGATCCTCCTGACCTCAGGGTTGGTGCTCTATCTACTACACCAACTAGCTATTCCCCTTTTTCTTATTTTTGATGTGCATATGTGTGTGTGGTAGAGGTGGTGGTGGGGTGTGTGGGTATGGAGGGGTTCTGACTCAAATGTCCACACTGTTTCATCCACACTGTAAGGAATGTCAGAGAAAAAATTCCCTCCTCCTCTGTGGATAAAAACTCATTTTTAACTTTTAAAAAGTTGTGTGGGGAAGTTTAAAGTTAAATGATCTGTCCCAAAAGCTAGTATGCATCAGAAATATAACCTTAAATCGCTATGATTCTAAAAGCTGACCCTTTATCCACATTATAGCAACTGCCTCTGTCTGATTATTGAGAAGAACCAAATTAGAAATCAACAGAAAATGATGAAATGAAATCGAATTTCTATCTTCCAGTTGTCATTAAAGAGTACTTATACTCCAATAATGGTTTGGAATCAGCTGGGGGGAAGATAGATGCTAGATGAGAAAGTGGGGAGAGAGGGAGAAAAGAAAGGGAGGAAGAGGTGAAAGGAGGGAGAGGGGAAAGTAGAAATGGAGAGGGGGGGAAGGAGAGAGAAATACATGTGTATCTGACTCATCAGAAATTACTCAAAAGAAATAAACATACTTTTACTGTTCCATTTCAGACACTACACAAATATAATTCCTTCTCTCTCCCTTAAAGCCTCTCAGTTCTGTCCAAAGTAGTATTTCTCTAAAAGCAGCCTTTAAAAGAGCCCCAGGAAGCTCTGATAAAAGAAATGTTTAAAATAATGTTTCTAACATTATAACATTAAAAGTGTTATAAATGGATCAGGAACTGTGAAAATCTGATTCTAGATTTTTCATTTAACAGCCTCCAGAAAGCTGAAAAAAATCTTCTAACTCTTAGGCATTTGAGTTTCCACATCAATTAAACAAAATAAAAATAATAATGTCCAAGTTCATTATGTGTTGTAACAATCAAATGCTTTGTTGGGGTAAAAATCTTCATACAAATGGAGAGTATCATTCCAATGGTTAAGTTAATTGGAAAGATATTTTCTTAAAATGTCATAGCACTAATTGTAGGTTAGAAGGAAATTTAGATGTCATGTACACTAGTTTCACTTCCTTATTTTACAGCTACGGAAACTGAGATCCAAAGAAGTTTGGTGACTTGGCCAAGATAACACAAGTTAAGTATCAAATTGAATTTAAGCCACAGTCCTTGGGCCTTCATACTGCACACTACAATGTCTTTCCTTCATCTCTCTTTATAAATATAAAATATAAGTATAAATAAAATCTATATGATTTTAGGATCATAGTCCCCAACCTAAAAAATAACAATTCCTATTACTCTGTTACTCTCTAGAATCATCACTTCCTCCCTCTCCTCCCCTTCACTGTCCAATTGCTGCACACACTTTTTTCACTCTGTCCCTTTGCTCTCACTCCCCACTCACTTCTCAGCACCATCAGTTTCTTACCACTTTATCACTAAAAGAGAATTGCAGTATCTAGCACAGGGATTTATACATGTTAGTTAAAAGTAATTTGTGTAATTTAAGTGATATCTTAGAGAGCTAAATAACAACTTTGTTTTTATTTACATCATTTATTATATTAATAATACTATATACTCAGCTTAATCAATGTTAACTAAACAAATAAATATCCCTCTCATTCTCTTCCCATTGTAATATTCCAACCTTCTTGAAGACAGAATCTTCTCAGCTTACATTTTATTATCATTCAGGCTAAATACTGAGTTGTACAGAATAATCATTTAAAGGATATTTGTTGAAATGGATTGAACTATGCTACCTTCAATATCCATGACAGGTAAATGAAATAATTTAGTCTTTATAGAGCCCACTAAAAAAAAGAACTGACAATTCCCTTCATCATTTCTGGAACAATGATATTCCATTATGCTCACATATTCATCCATTGCCCAACTGACGTGTATCTCTTCAATCTCCATATTTATATATGTTTCTGCATATGACATTTTCCTTTTTTTTATTTGCTACCTTTGGGATACAGATCAAATTAAGGTACTGCTGGCATAATGGGCATGCACAGTTTTATAGTTCTTTGGGCATGGTTTCAAATTGTTCTCCAGAGTGGTTGAACTAGTTCACAGCTTTACCCATAGTGCATTATATGCACACCATGTCTTAGATCAAGACTTTTCTCTACCTAATTTTTTGGCGTGGTCATTTAGCTTTTGCTTGATAATATTTCCCAGTCATTTGCAATTCCAATGGTCTATGGTTCTAAGATTAATTTAAAAAAAATCTTTTTTATTCATCTGTTTTCCAGGAAATGTTGACTACCCTGAATAACCCTTAATTTCTACCTAATAAAATGCCATCTGCATTGGCAGAGATTGATTTACCAGTTCATTTCTCTCATCTGCTAACAGGGTATTTCTATCTTCAAGCTTCCGGATTACTGCATTGAGTTCAGCAATTTTTAATTGAAACCTCCGCACATCTCTTTCATCCATATGTTGCTCCTTAAAAAACAAAACAAAAAACATATTTTAAAGAAGAAAAAAGAATACTGAAAACCCCTTACATTACAAAGTGATCAAAAATATATAATTTAGCCTTCAAAATGATTTCCCTATTGTTCCTACTCAAATCTATCCTATAAACCATTACCAGAGACAACTTTACTAAGACACAACTCCAATTTTGTCACCAACCTGTTTAAAATTCTTCAATCACACCCCAAAGACTAAAAAGAAAATTTCCCAGTCTGGCATCCAAGTTCTTTCCACAATCTGGCTCCATATTTGCCTTTCCAGCCTCCTTTCAGACTTTGTTTCTGCCAAAAAGCACTCTTCTCCATTCTTTGAAATTATTTCTTAATTTTTTATTTGTGAGCTTTTGTCATCCCTTTCTCTACCTTTATAATTTTTCCTTCTCTACCTATAAGGATCAGCTCGGGAGACACTTTCTCCATGAAACTTTTTTCTTAATGTTTCCAAATAAAAATAATCTCTACCACACAAATATCTCATGGCACATAAGACCATTTCAAGGAAATTCTAATAGTCTACTGGAATATGGAATAGGCCTGATTTCACCATTTATTCATTTTCTGGCTTTGGACAAGCCACTTTCTCTCACTAAAGTCTTGGTTCCTCATCTGTAAAATAATACTAATAATTGTTTTATAAAAATAAAATAAATAGTACTAAGTATTAATAATAATTATAAATTTATAATCTATAATGATATATATATTATACCATATAATTACATAATGTATGTATATATAATGTATATACATGTGCATATACATTTAAATGGCACTTTAAATTTTGCACAGTGCCTCACAAGAACCTAATAAGGAAGATGCTATTATTAGCCCCATAGGAAGAGATAAACTAAGGCTGAAAGAGATTATGTGACTTTCCAGGGCCAGCCACACACACACAACACACACACACCCCTAGCAACTTTCTGAGGAAGGTTTTAAGCATAAATATTATTGAGTTGTAAGCTGGTAGGTGGTACAATATATAGAGTACTAAACATGAAGTCCAGAAGGCCTGAGTTCAAATCCAACCTGAGAAATTTGCTCATTATATTACCCTGGGCAAATTTATCTACCATTTAGCTGCCTGTCTCCTTAGTTGTAAAATAGGGGTAATAATAGCATGTCCTCCCAGGGTTGCTATGAGGATCAAAGGAAGTACTGTTAAAATAATTAATCTAATGCCTGGCACACAGGAGGCTCTTAATTAAAGTCTTATTTTCTTCCTTTCTTATTTACTGACTCCAAAATTTGATCCTTTCTGCCATCTAGCTGATTCAGAAGTTATAAGAATCAAGTTACTTATATATAGCTTTGTAGCAGGAAAGTACGATATAAATGTGAGTTATTACTACCACTAGTACACGATTACTAACCTGTTTTGTAGTTATTATTTTACCTGCCTTATTTCCCCAAATAAAGTTATGTTTGTGGAGGGCAAGGGCTGTGTCTTCTTCATTTTGTATCTTCTCCAGCACCTAGTAAGATGCCTTGGACTGCTCAGAAAATATTTGTTGGGTGAATAGAAGAATGAATGAAAAAAAAAACAGAAGACTAACAATAAATGTAATAGACAGTACTTGGCACATAGTAGATGCTATATAAATACTTAGTCCTTCTTTCCTCCACAAGTTCTGTCAATGAGAAAGAGCACACACACACACACACACACACACACACACAGGGTACCTTACACATGTCAGATTTTTTATAAAAAGCTTGGATGAACGAACAAGGCGCATCAGACCCAAAAATCTTACCGAGAAGCCCATCAACTCGGAGATGTCTCCAATTCCCCCTGGAAGCTCTTTCTTTGGGCTACTATGGTAACGCTCAGCTTCTCTGACTTGCACCAGCTGCTCATCTAATGCCTCTTTCTGAAGAAGTAACTTCTGGGTATGGCCTGCCTGCACACCCAGATCTTTTTCCAAGGCCAGGATCACTCTGTCTTTGCCTTTTATCTCATCCATCTAGGGAAGAAGAATAACGGATTAGAATTGTAATTATAAAGAGGGCATTTTGTGCCTTTGTTGGTGCCACAGATATGAGCAAATTTGCCTACATGGTGAGCTGAGTGAGCTAATGTATCTGATAATGAAATAATGGTGGTTCATCTTTCACATCAAGAGGAATCTGAAGTTCTAAGTTCAATTCCTAACTCAACTACTCAATAGTTCTAGGGTATTAGTGAAAAGACCTCTTGGCTTATTATAAATCTATGTTTAAGGCAGATTGTATCATAATTAGAAGACATTACTATTGATATTATTAACTAATATTCATGAAAGGTATAGCAAACAATTAAGAAATTATTTTTCTCTAATCTTCGAGATGATGATGGCAACAATAATGAAGATAATAACAATAATAGCACTTCTAAAGTGTTTGAAGATCTCCAAAGTACTCAACAAATATCTCAGTTTATCCTCAAAATGCCCCCTAGGAAGTATCATTTTTCAAATGAGTAAACTGAGGCAAACAGAGATTAAGTGGTTGCTCCAGGGTCACACAGCTAGTGTCTGAGTCCAGATTTGAATTTAGGTCTTCCTGACTGCAGATCCATCATTCTACTCACTGTAGAACAAGTGTTTATTAGAAGATTCCTGGTCATATAGAAAAGCTTCTTCAGCCAACTTGAGGGGGTTACAAAGCAGGAACCTCTGCTGGAAGGGGACACCTCTCATCAAAATGAATATATACCCCACCCAGCCTCTTGTTAAGAGGTCACCGGGAACCATTCTGGTTGTTGTATTGGGGCTGACATTGATCCATGATAGCTCAGCAGAATAGATTGTTATTGGAGGAACTCCCTCCTTGTGATGTACAAGAAAATCTGAGAGAAAGCCAAAGTAAAAATTGTGATTATAGATACTATAGTACTACTACATATAAATTAGTTCTTGAACAACAGACATACAGACATGCCCACGGCTGAAGGATGGCCATCTTAGCAGAACTGGCAAACAAAACTCCAAAGAGCCTTCAGGGCTTCCCTTCTATCTTCACAATGGCAGAATAGGAAAAAGTGAGGAGAAAATGCTAATGCTTAACTGATGCTGAGTGAAATCAGCAGAACCAGGAGAACATTATACACAGCAACAAGACTATACGATGATCAATTTTGATGGACATGGTTCTCTTCAACACTGATGTGATTCAAACCAGTTGTTCAGCGATGAAGATAGTCATATACATCCAGAGAGAGGCCTGTGAGAACTGAGTGTAAACCACAACACAGCATTTTAACGCTTTCTGTGAATATTTCCATGCATTTTGTTTTCCTTCTTAGGTTTTTTTTTCTTCTCTTTCTAGATCTGATGTTTCTTGTGCAGTAAGATAACTGTATAGATATGTATACATGTATTGTATTTGTCATATAATTTATCCTATCTAGCATGTATTAGATTACCTGTCATCTAGGGGTGGGGGTGGGGGGAAGGAGGGGAAAAGCTTGAGAAAAAAAAGTTTTTGCAAAGGTCAATGTAGAAAAATCACTCATATGTTTTGTAAATAAAAAGCTTTATATATATATATATATATATATATAAATAAACTTAATATGCATTCCAAAAAAGAAAATGCTAATGCTTTTCAGATCATCTATACAATAATTTAATTCTTTTCTGTCCTAGCATGCAGACCTACAATGAATATCTGCTATGTTTGAGAAAGAATTCTGGCTTTGGAGTCAAAGAACAGAGGCTTGTATAAGCTCTCTTACTTAGGACATATATGACCTTGGGAAAGGAACATCACCTTGTCCAAAATATAGCAGAGAATACTCGCATATATTAGGCTTGGAATCAAGACCCAGATTCAAATGTCAACTTCGCTACACTATAGGCAACTAACTGCCATAGTTGCAGCTATAAAAGCAAGTGATACAGAGCTGAAAGGGTAACTCACTGTCATTGTGCTCGAGTTTTCTCATCTACCATGTGGAAGTGATACTGCTTTCACCTCATAATTTACAGGGTTGTTGTGAGAAACCTACAAAGCTACATATAAGTGAACTATAACTATTATAAACACTTTCACCTCTTAGGGTCTCAGTGCCTGGCTTTCTGAGATGATGGGGTTAGATGTCATTGTTTGTAACGCCCCTTGCAGCTTTAAAGTCCAGGATTGACTCAACATAAAATGGAAAAAACCTATGATTGGTGGGGATGTTATGAACAAGTCTACTAAACTGCCGCAAATTCCTTTTCAAGGATTTACTATTATTAGAAAGTCTATTATGTCTACTATAATCTACCTTAGCTGTGCTTTTAGAATACAGTTATTCTTTTTATGAGAGGCAGGGTGCCATAATGGAAGGAGGGCCTGAGCTGACATGACTTGAAACATGTGACCATTTGGACAACTTGCGTAATCACTTAGTACCCAGGAAACTCTATAAGGCCATAAAGCAAACTCAGTATAAATGGTAGCTATTCATTGTGATTGTTATTGTTGTTATGAGGCTCGGAAAGGAAATGGCTTGTCCACACCAATGAAATCTACCTCTCCCTCCTTCTTTCTCTCCTTCTCCCTCTGCCTCTGTCTCTGTCTCTCTCTCTCACACACACATACATACATGTGTGCACACACACACACACACACACACAAACACACAGAAAAAACGAGTCATCAAAGTGAATACTTGAAATCTCTGAGAAGTTCTTGCCAGCACCCTCTTGTGGTGAAGGGTCTA
>JAJPUD010001165.1:126911-202828 GCA_023553655.1 Myrmecobius fasciatus | reverse complement strand
TGGTGAATTGGAAAAAGACAACAATTCACTGAAAAACAAAATTGGTGAATTGGAAAAAGAAAAAAATTCACTGGAAAACAAAATTGGTGAATTGGAAAAAGACAACAATTCACTGAAAAATAAAACTGGCAAAATGGAAAAAGAATGCATTGAATCAAGAAATTCAATTGGCCAGGTACAAAAGGAGCTAAAAAAGATAACTGAAGGAAATAATACTTTGAAAATTAAAATTGAACAAATAGAAGTAAATGACTCAATATGACTTCAAGAATCAGTCAAACAAAAACAAAAAAATAAAAAAATAGAAGAAAATATGAAATATCTCCTAGGAAAAACAACTGACTTGGAAAACAGATCCAGGAGAGACAACCTAAGGATTATCAGACTCCCTGAAAGTCCCAATGAAAAAAAGAACCTTGATGCTATCTTCCAGGAAATCATGAAAGAGAATTGCCCTGATATTTTATAATCAGATGGCAAAATTGGCATTGAAAGAATTCACCGATCACCTCCTGAAAGAGACCCCAAAATTAAAACCCCAAGGAATATTGTGGCCAAATTTCAGGACTATCGCACCAAGGAAAGGATATTACAAGCAGCTAGAAAGAAAGAGTTCAAATACCGAGGAACTGTAATTAGAATTATACAGGATCTGTCAGCTTCCACTTTAAAGGATCGAAGGGCCTGGAATCAGATATTCCAAAAGGCAAAAGAACTTGGATTACAGCCAAGAATAAGTTATCCAGCTAGAATGAGCATCATCTTCCAGGGAAGAAGATAGTCATTCAATGATACAGGAGAATTTCACCTATTTTTAATGAAAAGACCAGATCTGAACAAAAAATTTGACCTCCAATTACAGAACTCAAGAGAAGCATAAAACGGTAAAAAGGAAAGAACTCTTGAGAACTATATTTCTACTATAGGTATCCTTAAAGAATGGAGGTATAATTTGATTTTTCTTTGATAATAATGGAAAAGAAATTAGAGGTGGAAGGGACACGATATTTAAACTTTAGTAATCTATAAATGCTACAAGTTAAGGCATGATTTAGTGATTTGTCAATTACTTAGTTTAAGAAAACAATGGAGAAAATAGATTAAACTTTAAGATAATTGTGTATATATATATAATTATATATATTACATATAGACATGTAAATGTCTATATGTAAATAAATACATATGGTACATATCATATAAAGATACAGATATATTTCATTGGGTGGGATCATTTGTTAAGCATTTACTAGCACACTCTTGGCTTAAGGCCTACCTCTGACATATGTGAACTATGGGAGTAGGGGTAAGTCACTGAAATTGTTGATCTACATTTGTATATTTTATTCCAAGACAAGAATTCCACCAACCAATCAAATTACACATTAGAAAATAGCAACAAGAAAAATGTGTATCACTGAAAAAGCAACAAAGCCCTAGAAAGCCCTAAAATAGGAAGCCAAAGATAGCAGTATTCTGTGCATCTGTGTCAGTCTTTGTCTCTTGTTTTGAGTGTCTGGGGCTCCAGATGGATTTCTGTTTTTCTCTGTCCAACTCTGTCAATCTTTCTTCCATTCCTTATGTTTCCCCCCTTCTCCTTTTCTGTTCTCCATTCTCTTTTTCCTCTCTGTCCCCACTTCCATATGCATATACTTGAATTAGTCACACAATAAAAAAAAAAAAAGAAAAAGAAAGCATTTTTCTGGTTCTGGTTAAAAAGAATTTTATTCTTCAAATATTCTCCTCTTTGGAGCGACTGATGAATTAGTGACCTAGAACTGTGTGAGGGGTGAAATCAATTGGCCGGCAAATTAAAAAGAGAAGTTTTCCTTCCTGCTTCACAAAAAAAAATAACACATTTAATTCCAGATTTTTTTAGGAAGAGACCGAGAGAGAAGTACTATATTTTGGAAGTCAGACTTATTGAGCAAAGCCAGTTCCTCAGCAGTTCCCTACTTCCAGGTTCCCTTTCTAGATACTTCAGGGAATTTTTGCTTGAGTGAGATCCAGGGCTTTCTCTTTGTCTCTTGGTTAATTGAAGGTATCTCACTTCCATTGAAACAACTCATTCTGTATTTGCTTTCTATGATCTAATCCATTTAACTTGTCTGATTTTGTATGTGATCTGTTTAAATAAATGGGTTTACTTCCTGTTCACTACATGTAAAGGTCTTTTGTTTACATAGTATTTGGTGTGCCCAAGTCAAGTCTTAGGATATAAACATGGGCTATCCCTTCATTTGTAGGAGTTAGCTTGAATCGGAAGAAAAAAGGAATTTTCCTCAATTGACAATATTTAAGGGAACAGATGGCAAGACTGTGGCATTCTCTTTTGTTTCTCCAGACAGGAATAAAAATCTCCATGGGAGAACAGTGGACATCACGGATATGTCTACCAAGGTTTCCGCAAAAAGTCACATTTAAACAAAGCTATGTCAACATACATATAACTAGATAGACAATATACACACTGTGCATTGATTTTTATGTAATTTACTTGTATATCCACTGGTCCTTACATCTCAAATGTCTCCCTTTTTGCTAACTCTTCCTATGTCGAAAAGAGAAGTCAAAAAGCATTAATTAAGTGCCTATTATGTTCCAGCCAGCATGCCTTAAGTTTTGGGACTATAAGAAAAAACAACAAAAAAAAATTCTATCCCAAGAAATCCATGGACTAATGGACAAAGCTACATAGAAACAACTATGTACAAAGCAGTACCTACAAAATTAACTGAGAATCTCAGAAGGCAGGCACTAGAATTAAGAGGAATCAAGAATAGTTTCTAGTTGAAAATAGGATTTAACAAAATATTTAGAGGATGTGAGGGAAGCAAGGAAGTCAAATATAAGGAAGTAGATAATTTCTGGCATGAGGAACAACTAGGGAAAATGTCAAGAGGTGAGATAAGACCTGTCTTGTTCAAAGAACAAAGATAAGTCAAGATTGGCTGGCTGGTAGACCAAATGGAAAGAAGTGAGATTTAATAAGATAAAAGGTCAGAAGGAAACAGGTTACAATGGGATTTTAAAATCTAGAGGTCAGAACACTTTTATCCTTGAAAACAAACCCTAGAACTTTTCCATTAGATTTGTTATGTCCAAACTTTTTTTTTATTTCTCTTTACTGCTATATGACCATCTGAACAGGAAGTGAGGGAGTCTGTCTTTGCCTGTCCCATGGTAAGTCTCAAATTTTTAATGTAAACTTGTGGTGAAAATGTACAGCTTAACTGATTCAGTTCAATGAAAAGCTAGGATCTTTTATAGAATTCATATTTTACAAACTAAGTACAAACAAGTAGACAATATGTTGTGGGACATTAATATACCAAAAAAATTAAATTCTATAATCCTCCAGCCTTCCATTCCATTTCACTAGTCCATCTAACAGTATATAAAAAAGCCTATCTATCCATTCCATTGGAGATGACTTGCACAATTCACCAATATTAAAGATTCTAATATAATTTCAAATATCAAATCCTACATCCCTCAAAAATGAACACAATAAAAAAAGCATTCACTTAAAAAATTGAACTGAATCTTTTCCATCGACACAAAATATCATTATTAAAATGGGCAAAGGAAAGAAAACTTAGAAGCAAGGCATTTTAAAGCTATTTCTTTAAAAAAAATAAAACAAAACAAAACTCTTCTGAAAGTACCAGGCAAATCAATGCAATGAGTTGAGCAAGTACTTCTCAAGATGAACAACTTTGTAATTACCAAGAAATGGTCCTCTCATATTATACTTGAAGGACTCAGGTATGTGTTATGACAAGATAAATACTATGATCAAAGTCTCTTCTTGCCACTGAAGCTAAAACTTAGACTGGGATTCAGTTTTGCAGCATGTATGAGCTTTGCAGCAGACAGAATCCTGCAGGTAACAGCCACTCTATCAATTCACAGGGGGAAAAGGCAGTCAGACTGTAAGCTTGGACCTACCACTCCTTAAGTCCATCACTGTTTAAGGATAACCATGCTGTTGTTATAATCGATCAAGAACCATTTATTGTCTACTATATTATAGGTCCCAGAGTTACAAAAATAAAAATTAAACAGTTTCTACACTCAAAGAGTTTACAGTGTAATGGAGGACATAGGACATGATAAATCTATACAAAGAAACTATATACAGAATAAATAGGAAATAGTTAACAGAGAGAAGACAAATGGTACATAGAGATTTAAAAAAAATGTTTGTTGATATACCCAAAGGGCTATATAACTGTGCATACCCTTTGACCCAGCAGTCTCATGACTGGGTCTATATCTCAAAGAAATCATAAAAGAAGGGAACGAACCCATAAGTTTTTAGCAGCTCTTTTTATAGTGGCAAGGAATTAAAATTGAGTGGATCCCCAAACATTTGTGCACTTGTGGGTCCCTTTCCATCCTTTATGATCTCTTTGGGATACAGGCCTAATAGAGACACTGCTAGATGAAAGGGTATGCACATTCTGATAGCCCTTAGGGCATAGTACCAAATTGCTCCCCAGAATGATTGGATCAGTTCACAACTCCACCCAGTTTTAGTGTCCCAGTTTTCCCATATCCCTTCCAACATTCATCATTTTCTTTTCCTGTCATCTTAGCCAATCTGACAGGTGTGTAACAGTATCTCAGAGTTGTCTTAATTTGCATTTCTCTGATCAATAGTGATTTAGAGCATTTTTTTCACATCTAGAAATGGTTTTAATTTCTTCATCTGAAAATTGTCTGAAGCATAGTATTTTCATATTTTTATTGTTTTTTCCTTTCTCATGTGTTAGTCTGATTTTTCTTGCACAACATGACAAATATGGAAATATTTAAAAGAACTGCACATATTTAACCTACATCAAAGAGGTTGCTATCTGGGGGAATGGAGAAAAATTTGGAACAAAGTGTTAGAAAAATAAATGTTGAAAATTATCTTTATATATATTTGGAAAATAAGACACTATTGAGGAAAAAAAATGTTTGTTGACTATTTTCTGACTGAATAAAGTAGAGTCATGGCAGTGGTGATGGTGGTGGGGGTGGGGGTGGTGGTGGTGGTAACAGTAATAGTAGCAGTAGTACGAATGAAGATCAGAGGACAGTTGCAAGGAGTGTTGTGGAAAGAGTTGCCGCAGATTGGCATTGACTACCTCCATGGAGTGAGAGGGAGTAAAGAGGTTGACCAAGACAGGGTCTTTGAAGAATGAATAAAATCTGGCTGTATTTGCAGACCTCCAAATAGAAGCCATTAAATAGGAAGAGACTGAAGTCTAGAGAACGAAGAGTAGCAATCTAAAGGAAGAAATAGGAGGACATGGGATCAAGGTTAGAAGTAAAGACATTGACCTTAGCAAGCCAAAGGGCCAACTTTTATCTCCAGTGGAACAAAGAAAGAACACGTCATTCCAACCCTAAGATTCCATAAAATTTGACTTACTAACCTTCTCTGAGCTACTGAATTGCAAATTACCTTTGCTTCCTCTGAATTCTTACTTTTTTTTTATTTGTACCTTTCCTATATACTTCATCTTTTTATTCATGGCTTATCTACCCTTTGGTAGATTAGGACTTATTAACCCTTTGAGGGCAAAAAACTTCTCTTGCCAAGTCACATTTGTAAATCCTTTAGTACCCAGGATTGAGCACTTACTATTAGAATTACTTATATTTTCACATGATTTAGAGTAGGAAGATACCTTAGTAATCCTCCAGGGTGCTCTGTGTGTGTGTGTGTGTGTGTGTGTGTGTGTGTGTGTGTGTGGGGGTGTGTGGGTGTGTATGTATGTGTGATCGCTTCTCAGAATATTCTTTTTAAAAAATATAATGAAAGGGAATGTAAATTTCCATTAAAGATTAATGGAAATAAAGCTGCATTTTTCCCTACACAAATTCATTGACCCTTTGACATTTATCCATAAAGAACCATAGATCCCAAATTAAGAATCTCATATCTGAGCCAACTATTGATTTTTCTATAGAGGGGAGGAGTCTAAGCAGATGACTTGCCCCTTGTGGTAAGTAGCAGAGTCCCTGTTCTGACTTGCCATTAGTAGTAAAGGGCAGTGCCAGAATTTGAACCTAAAGCTTCGGACTCCAGATCAAGCATTCTTTTTAGAAATGTTTGATTTGGGTGATTACTTATGCATCCTCCTGCTAAGAACCATGTTTTACAAAGGGAATTATCATTACAGACACATGCTGGGAGAAGGCATTTACAATTTTACCAGACAAAAGAAACTGCAGCAGACATATCATGTGATTTCATGATCATTTTCAATACAGAACACAGATCCCAACAAAATGAGGTTTTCATGACTCCAAAGCAACAGAGTTTTTTTCCCTATGTTTTTAAGTAAGCCAAATCAATTAAAAATTCAAATTGGCTTCATGACTCTAAATGACAATTTTCTTTCTGTTTTGAACAGACTGTATTGGTATCACTTAAGACAAAATACACTGGATGGTTTCAAAGTTTCTTAAAGACCAAAAGTAAACCAAAAACAAGCTTTTCTAAAACCATAATCCAATTCCATTTTAAATAATTATTTAGGTATTAGGGTAATACAAAATAAACAGAAGGTATAATCAAGCCCTTAAGGGGCTTACAATCTGCCTATATGCTAAATACTGAGAAAACTGTGACGGGCAGACGATGTCCATATGTGTCTGTAGTCCATATCAGAATTGAAGTATTTTAAGAGTTCAATAAAAGAAATCAGCAAATCCAAATCAAGAAAGGGATAGTCAGGGCTCCAAAATGAAGGGTTTGGGTCAAATAACCTCTAAGATCTAGATTCAAGGTTCTCTACTCTATGTTTCTAAAGGGAAAGAAGAATAGGCAGAAAAAGAAAAGGAGTAGAGTAGACTAGAACCAAATAGAACCCTAAACAACTCTACTCCAGAGCTGAGGCCTATGGCCATATAATCCTAATGTTTTGGGGAGAACATTTGAGGATCACTAAGGAATTCTTTCCTCTCAAACCCCAAATGTTGAATGCATTCTTACCTTACTCTTCTCTTGCTGAAATTCTATCTGAATGTTGGTCAATTTAGCTCGAAGCTCTTCATTGGCCGCCTGCACCGCTTCTATTTCCATGTCAGGCTTTTCGCCCTTGTTGCGGTTCTTTTTGGACATGTTTCCTGTAATGTTGGTGATAAAAAGGTCCTAATAGTCTGCACAGCACCTAGAGACACTTTGTGCTTTTTATGCAACATTAACCAAAAAAGCAGCCTTCAGCAACATCCTTCCGACAACCCCTGACCACCATTGCTTCTGATCCTGGAAAAAAAGAAAGAAGATAGAGATTAGGCTAGAGCTCATTTTCAGTTCCATTCAGTTCATGAACATCTGTTGGGTAAGGTGCTGTGCAACCGTTTGCAAAGCCTCTGACTTGGGAACAGAGGATAATCTCCCATCAAAGATGTTCAGAGAAAGAATAAAGGGAGGAAAGCAGAGAGGGATGGTGAAAGCATTTATTAAGCACTGACTAGGTTCCAGCCATTATGTTAGGTAAGTGCTTTACAAATGTGATTTCATTTGATCTGCACAAGAACACTGGGAGTTAGTATTGGTTAATAACATTGGTTTTATTATCCCCATTTTGCAATGGAGGAAACTGTGGAAGACAGAGATTAAGTAACTTGCCAGGATCATATAGCTAGAGTCTAAAGCTGGATTTGAACTTTGCTCTCTAGGTCCAGTGCTCTAACCACTGTGCATGTGGCTGCTTCACAAGAGATTAAAGAAAGAGAAAAAAGCTCTATCATACCTAAAATACATTTATAATACCTCTTTTTGTGATGGCAAAAATACCCTGGAAAATAAGCGAATGTCCATCAATTGAGGAATGGCTATAAAAGGTATGGGGTATGGGTGCGATTAGATATTACTGTGCTATAAGACATTAGAAAATAAATAATCTCAAAAATATGAAAAGGAATATGTGAACAATACAACAAGTGAGGAGAATCAGGAGAACAATTTATACAACAGCACTTTAGAAGCAAACAACTTTGAAAACTATAAGAACTACTTGTAATCAAAATAATGTCCCCTCATTCTCTGAGAGGACCATGTTATGCAAACACATTATACAAGAAAGGGGAAGAGCTGCAGAGATAGAACGAGACTTCCATATTTTTGTGTAGAGCCACTGAGATTGTATCTTACTTGACTGCATATGTTACAAGAAATTTATTTTTCTGTTTTTTAAATAGGGTGGGAGATTAAAGGATAGAAAATAGATTTACATTTTTAAAGGGGGTTGCTACAGTTGTGAAATTCTGCAAGCATTTTAAAGAATAAATTTAACTTAAATATTTTGCTTTGCTACAAGAGTCCTCTCGTGACACAGTAGTGATCTGTGAATGTTTATAATGTGGAACAAAACTCATCAATAAGACTTAGAAATTTAATTTTTTCAAAGGTGAGGAGAGTAAAATAAAATGGTAAAAGCAGGTGGAGGCAGTTTGCAGAAGACCTTGAATGTCATGCTAAGGAGTACGTGTTTTAACTAATGGGCACTGGGAATAATAAAGATCTCTGTTCAGGAGAGTGACAAGATTAGTGCCATGGTTCATGAAGAGGATTTTGGCACACATTCACAGACTGCTTTACACTTCACCCAATCCTTTCCACAGAAAATCCTGCAGGGTTGTTCTGACAACATTATCATCCCCATTTAACAAATCATGAGAATGATGCTCAATATATATTAAACTACTTGTCTGGAGTCCTAGGTCAGTGTAGAAAGCCCAGCATCCCCACTCAAAGTATAGGCTGCTTTGTATTCCACCTGTCAGATGGATTAGCCAAGAAACATCCAAACACCGATCAATATGGTAGGTAACAGAGATCGGCAATATCGCTTTGAGTCAAAAACAGTTTCCCAGAAAGCACACTGGGCACCAGAGAGTATGGTCATGGGACCGAAGCCAATTATCCTTTTATGCTAATGGGAAACCACACAAACTCATGCACTGCAGCTGCTGATATGACTGACCTTGAAATCCTTCCTGGCATAATTTGCAGTAAATCTTATTGTAAGCACTCCTCCTCCAAAGTTCTTTTCTATCTTCATCATGGCATGAAGGTGACTCTGGGTTTCTGAACTATTTGCCAGGAAAGTACAAGTTCTAAATAGTCCTGCCAAGCCACAAAGTCTCATAGGCAAATGGAATTAGAGCTAGAAAGCCAGACAGCTTAATCTCTGCATTTTACATTTGGGGAAACTGAGGCACAGAGAGGTTAAGCAGTTTCTTCAGAATCACACAAGTGATTCTGATTCCAAATACAGTTCCATATATACTTAATAAGCATGACTAGCTAGGGTCTATATGTGTGCTTTTTAGGGTCCAGACAGAGGGAGACCACTTTGTAATGCTTTATTTAGGGTTTTGATTTATTAAAAAGCAAATTACAAAAACTGTCTCTGAAAGAATAAACAGGTTGTAGCTTCCACTAATAGAACAATCATCCTCACTGATGAAACAAGGTATCTTTTGAAGTATTAAAGTACGCTTCCTCCCTCACAGTTATTTTTCATATGCCTTATCCCCCAACTGGGGGATACAAAGTGATCTAAATTTTGCAAAGCATCTTATATATTTTATCTCATTTAATCTTTGCAGTAACCCTCAGGTTGGTAGCCAAGTTGTTAATCATACCTTTTTCACAAATGAAGAAATTAAAGCTCAAAGTATTTAAATGACTTACCCAGAGTCATAGAACTACCTAAGTGTCAGAGGTAGAATTTGAATTCAGGTCTTCCTGGCTCCAAGTCCACTCCATCTGCAATGTCATGCTACCTTTCTGTAAGCTTCCCAAGGATAGGACGTGTGTCCTATAATCCTCTGAGGATTATTACCTCATGATACTTGGAATATAGTAGGCACTTGATAAAAGTTAATTAATCATACAACTATTGCTTTATAATGTGTGTATCCCTCTTTAAATCCTTAATAAATATCTATGTGACTCCATTCAATCAATCAATGCACAAAAATTTATTAATCCTCTATGTAAGACGCTGATGTAGGCACTAAGAATACAAAATAAATAAATAAATAAATAAATAAATAAATAAAACAGAACAAAAAAGTGTCAAAATCTCACTCAGGGAAACAAGGAATTTACATTCTCTCTGAGTATAAAAAAAATACAGAAGGGCATTCTGGGAAGCAAGGAAGATGCAGTAAGTAGGGGAAGGGGGGGGGTAAATCAAGAGGGACCATTTACATGGAGATCAGGATGCATTAACCGAGATGGGACAACAGCATGTGAAAAGGTGGAGTGATGGGAAATGGACATTTTCTCTGAGGAACTGCCAATGGATTGTTGAGGGCAAAAAAGTATTAGGGTTAGGGTAACCTGGAACCATATTCTGAAGAACCAAATTCAGAAATGTATATTTCATCTCAGAGGTCATGGGGAGCCAGTGGGGCAGCTAAGCAAGGAAGTGACCTGCACAGTTTAGGGGTAATATTTTACCATCCATGTAGAAGGTGAACTGGAAGAAACATCTAAGGCTGGCAAACCAAGTAGTAGACTACATCAATGGTTCACCTAAAAGGTAGCAAGGGCCTAAAGTAGTGAATAGAAAAAAAGGGAGAGATGTTAGACATGTTGTATAAAACAAATCGATAATATTTGGCAACCAAGTAGATAGGTGGGATTGTCTTTTGTCCATCATTCTCAAAGAGGACCATGACAGGGAGGTAACACTACAGCAGGCAAGTGAATTGGATTTAAGTGAGGGAAGACTACACAAAGTCACTTTCCCTCCAGAGCCATCTGGGTCCAGTGGCAAGATATATCAAGATGACTGGAGATGGCCCTGGATGCAATGGGAAGCCTTGGCCTTTTTAAGCTGAGGTCTTCAAGAGATCTCAGTTTGATTGAGGGAACACGAATCAGTATGCATAGATCAGATTGCAATTGAGGCAAAAATCTCCTCTTTAGCTTGGTCCAAAAAAGATCTAAAGAAATAAGTAAGTGAATGAAAGAATCTGGGAGGGGACGTAGAAATGACTGGTATTTACATTCAATGTGAGTCAACAAGGGCCCAAACAATGACCAAAAGGGGTTTGGCCTAGGACCTACTGGTGACCAGTTAGAAGTAGATTGGAAAGCACAGTGAAAAAAACAAGGATGACTATGAGGTTATATAATGTAAGGCTAATGGTGCCCTCAACAAAGTGAGGGAATTTAAAAGAGGGGTGGTTTTAGGGGGAAAATATTAAGTTCTGCTTTGGACCCATAGAACTTGAGATGTCTGAGGACAATATTCAAAACGTCCCAAAAGGAGGCAGCATAGCTGGTAGAAAGAATGCTATTTCTGGAATCTGACGTGACTTCAAAAATCATTTAACTTCTTTAAGCCTCAGTTTCCTCTTTTGGGTAAAGATAGTCTTCCTGAGACTCTTTGAAGATACATATCAATGACCCTAGAATATGGAATTAGAGATCAAGAGAGGGACTAGGTGTGAACACAGAACAGTCCGTTATGGTCATAATGAATATGTTGCAAAATGTTTCAAATATGTTCACTCATATTTAAAAAAGAAAAAAATACTCATACACTTCTCCTCATAAGGTTCAGTGATTACCAATCCTCTGTAAGAGGTTAGGGAGGTTCTAAAAGATGTACAGAGACAGCACCAAGGAGGAAGCATGCAGCACACCAGACTGAGGAACAGGAAATCTGAGGGAGTCCCAGATGCGTGTGATGTTCTGATAACCATGCCTCCCTTCAAAGCTTTCATTTTACCCTCTGTAAAATAGACAGTTGCATGTTTTTCTTCTCATGATGTAATTGAAGGTAGGAACTCTTTCCTTTTTAGCCTTGAATCTCTAACACCTAGTTCGCTTTAAATATAGTTTTCACATTAAAATTTGGATTGACTGATCAATTAGATAATCTCTAGTATTCATTTCTAGCTCTAACATTATATAGGCCTGAGAATTAAAAACATTCAATCTTCTTACTTTGAAGCCGTTGGAAAATGTTATATGACTTATTCCAATTATCCAACCAGCATTTATTTAGCACATTCTACGCTGAAGGCCCTGCATTGTGAGCTGAGGATATAAAGAAGGAAAATGTTCAGCCATGAATTTCATTATATAACCATGACAGTATTCAAAAATCCCCTGTCTTTCAAATCTATTTGGTGTCAATCTATCAAGTAGAGGCAGAAACAGGGCTTTTTCCACTCAAGTTAGAATCAGAGGGTAAAAAAATCTTAATACTGGAGAAAAGCTTAGAAAGCACTGAGCACATTTAGCACTAAGCAACTGGGAGCCCATAAAAAGGATTAAGTAAGCTATTCAGGACCACTCGAAGAGTAAGCAGCAAACCTGGGTCTTCAGTACAGGTCTCTTAACTATGGGTTAGGGTTAGGGTCTCTGAAACAAATTTTGACTTGACTTCCTCTTGACTTGGGCAACAAGTATCATGGCTCTTTTCCAATTTCAAAAATTCCAGATACCTCTAAAAATATCCAGGAGTTGTTGGGAAAACCGAAATAAAATTAACTATTTGAAGAAATGGATCACATAGTGAGAAATGAATTATCATATACGTGAAAACATACTACTTGGGATTGCTTGAAAATAGTCACTAGAAACGCATCACGAGGAGATTTAATTCCATAAGCAGTCCAAAGAAAGGAAAATAGATTTTTCTAAAGGAGGGAGATGTAAGAATCCACATCCTATTGAATTGAATCTTGTATTTTTAAGACACCTTTTCTGTTTTCTTAAGTTCAAAATTGTTGTTGATATTAAGAGGCCATTTTATGAAGTCAGTATATATGATCTACCAGATTTCCATGAAGGTGAGCATATTCATGTCAGGATCATAAAAAGAACCATTCAGAAGGTCACAAAGTCATAGATGGACAGGACCTTAGAGTCCATCAAGGTCAGATCCTTTATTTTACCAATGGGAAAACTGAGACCAGAAAAGGACATTCATTTGGTCAGTGAATTAAAAAGATTCAAACACAGGATTCATCTCATCTGCCACTGGGAGAAAGGGGAGCTGGGGATGGCTATTCTAGTCAATGCTTTGGGTTCTCAGCAATTAAGTAGAATCCTATCTGCCATTTTGTAGGTTTCTTGTCTCATTCATTCATTAATGAATATCAGGATTAAAAGAGGTCATCAAGACCAGCCATAATTGACCAGAATTCCCTTGGGCATAGTATTGACAGTAGTTAGTTAGCTCCTTAAACTGATCCCTGGAATTTCAACATGTTGGTCCTAGGTAAGCCCCATAAATACCAAATCCATCCTCTCCCTCTACCACATGGTGACGCTTCAAATATTTATAGGCAGCTTTGATCCAGAAAGAACATACCACCAGCAATAGCTGGCATTTCCACCAAGCTTGAAGGTTTTGCAGATGTAGGAGATTAATATCTCCCCTTTTGAAGATGAGGAAATTGAGACCCAGGGAGTTTTCAGTCATAAAAGCTTAAAAGTGTTACAGGCAAATGGGAGTTTTTCTTTTTTCTTCTCAAAGCAAAGCCCAGATAAATTTTCCCCTGAAGAATCAAGCAGACTAGAATGCTAATGACAGGAGGATTAGAACTCTGATCAAGTGCTTGTCTAAATAAAAATAATGGAAAGTATAAATGGACTTCCTAGATCATTGCCATAAATATTTGTATTATACCTTCCCCCCAAAAAAAACTGGCTCTGCATTTATTCATTCATTCAACAAAAATTAAGTGCTTATTATGTTATGTACAGACTAGGGGATAGTTGGGTAGAATGCTAAATCTGGAATCATCAAGACTCATCTTCATGGATTCAAATTCAATCTCAGACATTTACTAGCTACGTGACCCTGCGCAAGTAATTTTACCCTGTTTGCCTCAGTTTCTGGAAATCTAAAGAAGGAAATGCAAACAGGTCTAGTATCTTTGCCAAGAAAACCCCAAATAGGGTCATGAAGAGTTGGACACAGTAACTGAATTATGTACACACCTATCTCTGTGCCAAGGGTATAAAACAAAATAACAAAAAAGAAACCATCCCTGATCTGAATCTTGTTACCTGTCCTATCATATGACCCATTTTGATTTTGGGTACCATTAAAACCCCCTGACTTTCACATGAACCATTGTCTAGCTGTATCTCTCTTGGGCTTATGTATTCACTTTATAATTAGAACCAGTATAGTATGGGCCCTTCCATTTATTCCCCTTAAATTTGTTCTTATCAGATGTGGACAAACATGCCAACTTGTCTGGCTCTTGACTCTGTCACCCACCATGCTATCAGTGATAGCCCTGGGCTTCTGTTTTGGTCCTGTTTGGGCTTTCCTCCTTAACTTGATGCTTGATTCTTTTTCATCCCAGCCCCACATTTCAGCTGCCATACATTAAATCCAGTCACTATTTTTGCTGCCTTCGTTAACATGGTAAATGCATATCTTCCACTCTTTGATTTTGACCTTGATCTCACTCTGATCATTGCTTTCCCTCTACTAATTTATGCTTAAGATAAGATGGTATAAGAGAAAGTGAGTCTGCATTGCAATCCCACCTCTATCATTTCTAAGCAGTATGGCTTTTGAGAACTTACTTAATGTAGCTAGCCCATTTTCCTCCTCCAAAAAAAAAAATAAAGAAATAAATTAGATGAGATGATCTCAGAGGGTTAATCCCATTCTAAGAAGCCATATGATAGATCTCAACCTTCATTCTAGCTCTGATATTCCATTTCTTTTCATTCATTTATCTGAATATTTAAGTACTTATGATGAGAAAGAAAGACATCACAACCTTGGTCAATGAGAAGTTTATGAACAGTGAAAAAGGGAAGAAAATGAATCACTAAAACCTAAAGCCAAAGCATAAAAAGAAATGTTCCAAGAAGGAATGGAAACTTCAGAACTGAAGGCAGTTATTGAGGAAAATGACAAAAATAAGTTCACCAAGATCTAGAAACTATAAGAAGAAATGCACAGATTGAGGAAAACACTATCAGAACTTGAGGCTCCCAAGGTGTCATAGATCTTGGCAGTAAGTGGGGCAACCAACCACTTCCTAGAAAGAGAGGCAGCATGAGCCCAGTGGACAGAAAGCCAGATTTAACAACTTGCCATCTAAGGCATTATTTAGTCTTCTTTCCACCATACTACACTCTTTCCCAAAGCCCTTGTTAACCAGAGGGTCTCGATATTGATATGTTCACTTTTTTTTTGTAAGTTGGAGTTTTTCTTATGTGCTAAAATATTTCTATTTATCCCAAAGCTAAAGTCAATTTCCTATTATTTAAGCTGATCTCTTCTGCAAGGTTTTGGTACTGGGTTTTATTGTTGTTGTTTGGGATTTGTTTTGTTATTTTGCCTGGCTTGTCTGTGATATAAACTGTCTGCTGTCTGGCTTTGCCTATGATGGCCCTGAATAATCAAGATTTATAGGGAAGAGAAGCATGGCGGCAGGAGCTACTTTCAAATGTGCAGGGCCAGATTTCAATACACATGATTGGAGGGCCTCTAGTAACTCTCCTTTTCTATCATCTTTTGAAAAGAACTGTCTCAGGCTCAGGAGTATGTGCCTTATAAATATTTTACTAAGTTAGTCAGCTTTCAATTAAGTTCCTGTTCTTCACTTCATCTACTCTGATACAAATGATTCTATTTAGCCCACCATTTATGGGTCATCCATTATAGGCAAGGCATAGTGGTCCTATTTATTCTCTTCTTCCCCTCTTTCTAAACTTGTTAGTGTTCCATTCACCAGATACAGTAACATCCCATTTACCAGGAATCCAATTCTGCCCTCTGAATCAAGATTGGGTAACTAGAAATAAAAAACTCTATAAGCATAAACTAAAATAGTTTCTAAGAAATAATGCCTAAAACCCAAGATAAGCCTATCGGGGCCTCACTCAGAGCCTTCGGATTCTTACTTTATATAGGATTCTGCTAAACTTGGTTATCTGGTTTGCCAGCATACTCGCTTGTGCACTTGCTCACTCTCCACACCCCCCCCCGCCTCTCTTCCTCCCTTTCCCCTCCCTGTCCCTGTCACACACAGACAAAATGGTCAGGGAGCCAGATAACAATAGTCAGATGTAATAACTGACCAGCTATGTTCATCTATAAATGCAGATATGTCTTTTGTCACATTACACTTTACAGAATGTTTCTTATTAAAAGAAAAGCATTTTCAAAGCAACTCTTTAGAGCAATTAAGCAGATCTTATTTTCCCTATCTTACATGTAAAAACATGTAGTATGCTGATGGTTAATTGACCTGCCCATGATCAAAATAAGATTCTGAACTAGAAGAGAATCTGGAAGTCATTTGATGTGATCTCTTAACTTTACAAAGGAGGGCACTAAAGGCAGAAATCTGAGATTGAAATTCTCATTCTAAGACTAGTGCTTCAATTCTTCTAGAAAAAAAATCATTCTATCCCAAAATGGCCACATCTCAGCCAGGCAGATTCCTAAGCTTCAGCTATTTCATATGGCATATGGGAAAAATCCATTTCCCAAAGAAATCAGAGATGCCAGGAAAAAAAAAAAAAAAACAAACTATAGGTCAATCTTCTTCCTTAACTTTCTCCTTTCCTTTTCTTCTCAACTTCCAATTTCCTGTTCTTGACTTCCTAATCCTTATTTCTCTAAAATCAAGCTTCAAAAGGTGATGGCTCTTGCCAGACATTTCTGAATGACCTTTGCAATTCAGAAGCAGAAGCTGCTGGGGACTGGCAATTTTCTAGCAGAATGGAAAGCCAGAGGTAGCTTGTACACCTTAATAGACTATTAAAGATTTCTGATTCTTGAACATGTTTCAATTTTCATAGAAGAACTATGCTTTCAGCCTACAGTAATATTCGTTGGGAAGGAACAACAATTCTATCAGTTTTCAAATCTCTGTTCCCCAATTCTTTATTTCCCCTATTATCATCAATTGCATTTTATAGCCTTTTTAAAATTTTGCAAACTTCTAGAATGTCTTATTTGGTCCTCACAGCAACCTTGTGCGGTGGATACTACTATTATTCCATTTTACAGATGAGGAAGCTGAGTCTAGGAATCATTAAGTGGCTTGTCCAGACTCAGAGGAAGTGTCTAGAGGGAATTTGAACTCGGATCTCTAGGACTCAAGCCCCAACTCTATCCACTAATTGTCATGTTTGTGGCAACTCCTACCTCAGTGGAGTTAAGCCATGCCCAGTGCCTGGATGATAATAATTCCCATTTCCATAGCACGTTAAGGTATACAAAGTATTTTTCTCACTGTCAAGTTCACCACCACACATAGGAGGAAACAGAGCAGGATAAAGACAGTGATTTGCCAATGGTCACATAGCTAGGAAATGGCACACTCAGGACTTTAACTCAGAGATTTCGGCTCCAACATCAGTGAAACTTCCCCCACACACAACAAAAATTGGCCTCCATCCCCAGAATTAACTTGTTGCAATCTAACCAAAGTATTGTAAGACCTTTCTATGTTCTAGACCCACATCATGTCACTTACTATTAAGAGACTCCTATGATTCCTAATAATTAAAAATCCTTTCCCACTTCAGACTTCACAAAACATTTTGTTTATCTCCCTCTTTTATGTATTCAAACTAAACATCCCATGCTGGACTTTTTTTTTTCCAGTTATTTCGGTGATGTCCAATTATGCGTGATCCTAATTGGGATTCACTTGGCAGAGATACTGGAATGGTTTGCCTTTTCTTCTCCTGCCAATTTTTACAAATGAGGAAACTGAGGAAAACAAGGTTATATGACTTGTCCATAGTCACACAACTAGTAACTGTCTGAAACTGCATTTAAATTCAGGTCTTCCTGATTCCAATCCCAGAACTCCTTCTACTACACCAACTTGCTGCCCCTTTTAGACTATAAGTTTCCTAAAGGGGAGACATTATAACTTACCTAACATGTGAATCTACCTAAGTATTTAGCATAAAATCCAACATAGAGCAGATTAATAAAGATTTGTTGAAATTAAAGGAACCTAAGAAACAAATCTCTCCTTTGAAATAGCTCTTGCAATTTTTGAAAACCCATTTAATTATGAGTATAGAATGATATAATATAATTTGCAGCATAAGGCTCCCCACATATCAAAAGTTGACTTGATTTGAAGAAGGATGATTGCACAGTTTGATATGTATTTACAAAACTCAGTTGTGTGAAGCAAAGGTCAGCCGAATGAACTTCCAGGCAATTAAACAGTGACATCTCTGCATTCATCGATCCATTTGGACAATGGAATATGTCTGATCAAAGAACTAATTCCCATATGACTCAGCCCATCTTCCTGAAATAAAAACACAGCAGCTTATTTGTAAATGCCAGCTTCAGGTTAGAGAAGCCGTTGCTGCGTTCGCTGGAAGCAAAGATGACTAAGCAAAGAGCTGCAGAACACAGGATCCATTTTGTCTGGAGGAGAAAGCGTGTCATTTTCCAAATCTCTCAATATGAGCATCATACCTCAAAAAGATGAATATATTATTTGCCTTCATAAATGGAAAAGCTTAAAGTGACTTTGAGAGCTCTAACAGCCAGAGTCCTACTTCTTAAAGACCTGGGTAGACGAGGACCTCATGATTAATAAAAATAATAGAATTACAGAATGTGAAAGCTGAAAGACCTTAGAACAGGAAAATTAGAGCTGAAAGAGGCCTTAGGACATAGCATGTCAAAACTAGAAAGGATTTTAAAACAAATTATTATAGTCTTGGGGGACCTTAAGATAGAAATAGAAAAGATCAGAGCAAGAAGGAACCTCAGAAGAAAAATGTAGAGATAATTAGGAGTACTGGATTTGGAGTCGAAAATCAGCACTCCTTTGATTATTCCCTGGCTGCCCTTCTCCTCCACTCCAACAAATAACAAACAGCATATTATAAATGGGGGAAAGGATTGCTAAAGCTCTATAGACTGATAGGAGAGAGAGACAGAGAAAGAGAGAGAGAGAGAAAGAGAAAGACAGGCAGCAGAGAGAAAGAAGAAGGGAGCGAGGGAGGAAAGGAGAAAAGGTGAAGGGAAAGAGGGAGAAGAGGAAGAGAATAGGTACAGTTCAAAGATGAGATTAATGAATAAGAAACAATCATCAACAATGGAGGACAAAATCAGATAGGTGGGATGCCCATATCACAACTCCAGTACAATGAGAGGTAAGACATTTGCACAATCATTTACAAAGATGCTATTTGCTGCAAGCAAGGTACCCTGAACTGGTCTGGGAACTGCAAACATCCAAATGCTGCACAATTGCCAAAGGAAATTGTGAGTTAATAAGCAGAATATCTCATCTCGCAGAAACTAAAGAATCTCTGAGAAAGCAGCATGACAGGGGGTCTGAAGAACAGTTCAGATCCATATCCCATCTTCCTCCAAGCTTTGCCTGACCTACATTTTCTGCCACATTTCCAATTATCACAGTGATGGAGGGAGCAAAAGAAGAGCAGGGACAGCTCAAGGAAGTTGATTCTCCTTCTAGAGGAAGCCTATATTAATCAATCATGGGAAGCATTTCCTGTATTGTAGGCTCAGAAACTGCTGGTTTCTTTGGCTCAGGTGATCCACTCACTTTTGTAGCTTAGGCAACCATCTTGGAGAAACCCCCTGCAGGAAAGTTGCTGTGCAGTCTCTCCACAATTAGGTAGATATTTTAATCCTCAGATGATGGACACAGAATGCAGCAATGGGCCCATTACAATAGCAGAAATAGGGGGCATTTATGCAATCATTTAAGTTTTGCAAAATGTTTTACATATTTCATGTTCCTTGTATCTAACATCAAATGCTTGCAAGATAGGTATGATAATTATTCTCCCCATTTTACAGATCAGGAAGGTGAGGCTCAGAGAGGAAAAATGACTTGTTCAAATGTTAAGCTTCTGAGTCAGAATTCAAAACCAAAGCTTCCTGAATCCAAATCTCATTCACTACCCATTATGCTATGCTGCCTCTATTTGAACTTCTCTAGGTCAGCTACAGCTGCCAGATTGAATATTCTGCTGGTGGAGTTCATGATTACCCAGAGGCAGCTCCAGCCCACCATGAGAAATCAGATGATGCTCTTAACTCCATTTACTTCCATCAATCCAAAAATCTTTACTATTTTATAGCTTTGGGGTGCAATGAATTTGTAGAGAATAAATGGCAATAACTTTGGTTCCCTGCCATTAGTTCTGGCAAATGATGCCTCTCCGAAGGAGCAGGTTCATGTTTCAGGTGAATCCAGGAGTAGTTTGCCTTTAGCATCCTTCTTCAGATCACTTTCCTTAATATACATTAGAATTGCAAGTTCAATATAACATATGTGTACGTATAATAAGCTCCATTTAATATATAAATTAATTTTCTTGACAATAATGTTGCTCTTAGCCTGTTTTCTTACAATGTCTGCACATGTTAAGTGACATTAGAGCCCTGTCCTCTCTTCACGGGGTCACATTTATGGGATATTGCTCCCAGACTGTGCTGACATTGATACTATCTATAGTACCCCTTTTTCTGTCGATTCGCAGATATCTAACTGAAATGATAAGATGTGCATTGCACTGAAGGAGACATCTCATGTCTTTCTCTTTCCTTCTGCTTGGCCATTTTGACAAGTTAAGATGGCAGTGCCGATTACAAGGTCATTTACTTTTCATTGAAGCTTGCCCTTCCTTAACAGAGAGACATGGGATAGTGGCTAGAGAGCCAGCCTTAAAGTCCAGAAGCACTGAGTTCAAGTTCTTCCTCTGATAAACTCTGGTTCTGTGACCATGAACAAATAACTTCGCCTCTTAGGACTCTTGCAACTTTCTCTATCACCTGAAGAAAAGGTATATTCCCTGATAAGAATTTACTCACCTGGGAATTTTCTAAAATAATGAGATAGCAGGGTCAGCACCTATTGTGTTAACCTATTCCTTCCCACTTCCCCCTCAAACAGTTTGACAATGTTCTAGGAGTCTCTTGGTAATTTAAGGCATGGAGAAAACAAGGACAGTTAGAAAACCATCTTTATATTTAAGTTTTCCTCATTTCTGTTTATGTTACATTCATTTCTGGATGTATTCCTGACTCTCTGTGTCCTGAAAGACTATCCATTTCACAAATATTTTAAAAGAGAATGAGAAAAAATCATTTCAGTAAAATTAACACCATAATCTTATCTGATAATATATGCAATATTCCCCACTTGTATTTCCAAGCATTTTTAATGAAGAGGATATATTTTCTCATCTCTTCTTTGAGACCAAGTATAGCCATTATAAGTATACACATTTCAGTCTATTTTAATTTCTTTCCTTTCATGTTGTTGTGGCTATTGTGTTTATTGTTTCCATCATATCTGTTTTCAAAAATTTATTTTACTTTAATGATGATTTATTTACTTCATCCTACAAAAAATGTTGATTCTCTCACCATTCCCAGAAAGGGTGTTTTTGTTGTCCTCCAACTCTAAAATCCTAATGGGGGTCTATAGTGATCAATTGCTTTCCAACATGAGAAGGAACCTTATAGATGATTTAGTTGATGATTTTTTTATTTTCATCTTTTTTGCTTCCAATAATCCAAGGAATAGTACGAATAGGAAATTGATTTTGTTGCTGAAACAGAGATACAAACAACTCAGTTACATTCTCTACAAGAAAGACTTTTGAGGGGCAGCTAGGTGGTGCAGTGGATAGAGCACCAGCCCTGAAGTCAGGAGGACCTGGGTTCAAATCTGATCTCAGACACTTAACATTCCCTAGCTGTGTGACTCTTGGGCAAGTCACTTAACCTCAATTGCCTCAGCAAAAAGCAAAAAAAAAAAAAAAGACTTTTGAACATTTGGCAACAATTGTTTTTTTCTGGTAGTTTTTCTCTTATTCAATTCATGAAGCTATATGATAGAAGATAAAGCAGGAAGGGAATTCAGATGCCACTTGGTCCAACTCATTCATGTTTTAGATGGAAAACAGAGGCCCAGGGAGTTTGTGATCTTTTTCAAGGTCACACAGGTAATTAATGTGCGACTCTGGAATCAGGATACTTTCTACTGTACCCAAAGGTTTTTTTTTTTTTTTCCCCAAGCAATTGCTAAGTGAAAGGCACTGAAGCTTTGTAAATAAAGCCAAAATATCACTGCCTTAAGGAACTGACCTTTTCCAAGGTGGATTCAAGAGATAAATAAATAAGAGTTCAATACAAGGCATAAAGAGGGCAAAAAAGAAATCAAAGAGCTCTTAGAAAATTTATTTATTTATTTAATTTGCTTTTTGCTGAGGCAATTGAGGTTAAGTGACTTGCCCAGGGTCACACAGCTAGGGAAGCTATTAGAAAATTTAAAGAGTAGAAACACTCACAAATGTGGAGGCCAGGAAGAGCCTTATGGAGGATATACCACTTAAGGTGAGCAATTTCAGACATGAAGGCTATTTATGCAGATACAAGGAGAATGACATGTTTTGATGAATTCCTTACTGGCTGGAACCTTGATAGTAAATAGAGAATAATGTAAGATAAGAGAGGTTATAGTTGGATTATAACCCTTAAATTCCAGGTTAGAAAATTTGTATTTTATCACAAAGGTAGCATATAGTTATTTTAAAGAAGAACTGTATTTTTGTCTTGTTTTTTATTTGTGGTTTTTGATTTTTTTATTTTGAGAGAAGTAAAGTCAGACCTGTGTCTTAGAAAGATAGTCTAAACAATTATGTGGAGAACAGAATACAAATTTATGATTTGTAAGGAAGAGATCAAACCAGAGACTCTTAATTGTCCAGAGAACAGAGGAGAGGTGACTTAAATGGAGTGACTGTAGAGAAAAGAAGATGGATGGCTGCCAGCCCTGGTTCAGAGGTATAATCAACAAGGCTGATGAGATGGGAGTGTGAAGGATACAGAAGAGTCAAAATGATTAATGTGTTGAACCTAGGTAAGTAGAAGGAAGAGGGGGTGGTACAAATGGTGCTGCCCTAAACAGAAACAAGGAGGATAGAAAAATAGAGATTGGGGGTATGGGAGGATAGCTGAAGAGCCTTGTTAATTCTTAGGTACCAACAGGACATTAGCTTAGAAAAATCCAGGAAAGAGAACTGCAGGACAAAAATCTGAGAGAAGGATTATTACTTGTTAGATAACTTTGGGAGTCTTGGTCACTCCAATAAATGAACCTCTCCAAGTATATGTGATCACTAGTGAAGGAGTGGAGAGAGAGAAGTCGGCTTTAGAAGCACCTATGTAGGCAGGAGATGGATCATGAGGTGGCAAAGGAAATCTAAGGAGGATTGACCAAAGAGTAAGAAAGCCTAGGAGAAATAGAAGACCGGAGGAGAGCCTCCGAGTTGCAGAGTTTCTCATGAAGAGCCTCTGTGATCTTTGGCAAGCCCTTTCCTCTCTGTAGACCTCAGAAAATAAGATTCAGAGTTGTTATAAAATTAAGAGTACTTGGTTTTCAGAATCTGAAGAACTGGGTTTGAGTCTTCAATGTAACAATTACTAACTGCATGAACTTCAGCAAGTCACTTAAAATTTTTGTAGTATTAGCTTCCTAATAAAAAAAAAGGATATATATGTAATTGGGTTATCATTGGAAAAGTGTCAAATTGATGTGAGTCCAAGGATCCCAATATTTCATGTCCAAATATTTATGTTTTATGAAGTAATAACTGACATCTACCAAGTAGAGGAGAAAAACAAGAAAGAAGACCCAATTAAAAAAATAATACCATCAGCCTGTGGATATCTAGAAAACAGCCCTCTGCCCTTGATAATTTTGAAGGTATAAGTACATTACAATTCAGAAGTCTAATGACTCTGAATCATCAAAAATAGGATGTCATGTTTGATATGCTGTTTCAGAATTCTGAGACATGAAGCACATTTTAGAAAGATTCATAGCCCCAAAAGATCAAGATGGAGTGTTGAGGCTTCCCTTCATGGGGTTTAAAGTCGGAAGGGGCTTAGAGATTTTCTGTTCTAATTTTTTTTATTTTAGAGATAAGCTTTAGAGGGATTCATGATTCTGTTGCCCACATTTTTGCCCCAGAATTATGTAGGATTTAAATGGTGGAGCTCAGATTCAAATGCAAGTTTTTCCACTCCCAAATCTACCTGTTATCTGAAAATTTAGTTTGCCTTCTAAAATGAAGAATTTGTGTACAGAATGCCATTTTAATAGGAGGAAATGAGGGTGGAAAAAACAAAAGAGAGATCCCTTAATTAAACTCTGAATATAATAAAGGACATTTTTCCCCAAGAGCCTTGAGCCACATTTACTATCCCAGCACTTTGCCTCCTGCTTGTTTGTTAACCCATACAATGACTGGGCATGGTTTACAATCCAATTGGCATGATGCCCATTTCCCAGGACCACTTCCCTCAATATCTACAAGAGTGAGAGCCAGATCTTTCCCCTTTTTGCTTGACTGCAGCTTGTACCACATCTTCTACAACACTGTCCTATACATACTATCACCTTTTTTGCCCCAGAAGAAAAATACATAGTTTTAAACCTAGTGGTGGGCCAATAACATTGATATATGGAACATTTATCCTTCAGCAAGAAATCAGTCTAGCTACTGAATGGTTTACTTCAAACTGGAGTGGGGGTGGGGGATGAATGAGTATTGTTTGCTTGAACAAATCTCAGAAAAAAGTCAAACACAGTGCCTACACTTGGATAAATCCAGGCTTGTTTTCAATTCCTCAGAGAATATTTCCCCCTGAAAAATGTTGATCTGAAGTGATGTTTTACCACCATTACATTACTCTGTTAAACAAACACTGACTGGATTTTGCTCCCATGCTTAATTACATATTATCTTTAAACACAATGTAAATGTCAAGTCTTTGTGCCAAAATGGTTTATTTAATTCATTTACACTTGCCTCCTATTCTCATATCTAACTGTCAACATCCTCACTATCCTTGAAGGCCCAGCTTAAATATCCCTTCCTTCAGGAAGTCTACTGATCAAAACCCATCAAAATCTACACATCAAAACCCTACTGAAATCCCCCAACCAGTTTGTACCTCGCTTATAAAGTGTGTCACATTCTGTCTCAGATTTTGGAGCATGTCCCATAAAAATAGAACTATTTCATTTGTTCATTTTCTGTCCTTTCAATGATCTGCTTTATTTGGATATAGCAAATAGAATATTGAAGCACTCTTTAACTTAGGAATTATGTAAATTCATACTTTAATTCTTCACCTTAAACTGGAGAAGATTTATCATTTTTTTTAGTCATATCTGACATTTTGTGACCCCACCAGAGGTTTTCTAGACAAAAAAAAGTAATTTACCATCTCTTTTTTCAGATCATTTTGCAGATTAAGAAACTAGGCAAACAGGGTTAAGTGACTTGCCCAAGTAAGTTCTATTAGCTTTTAAGAACTAAAACCAAATGAAGTGGACGGTTAGGTTTCACAGTAGTTAAAGTGCTAGACCTAGAGCCAGAAGACTTACTTCCTCAGGACTAATCTGACCTAAGATACTTAGTTGTGTGATTCTTAGCAAGTCACTTACCCCTGTTTGCCTTAGTTTTCTCATGTGTAAAATGAGCGGGAGAAATGGTCAAACATTCCAGTATCTTTTCCAAGAAAACCCTAAATGAGGTCATAAAGAGGCAGGCAAGACTGAAACAGTACCACAACCTAAAAACTCAAAAGCCCCAATTAAATTCCCTTTGTTTTCATGTATTACACAGTCACTTTGCTGACTTTGGAGAATGAAAAGGCAAAAGGATATTCAGTAGAAAGAAAGAATATGGGATCATCTGTTACTGAATAATTCAGAGCTGTCTATCCAAACCAAGATCAAATACTTCAAGATTACATAAGAAGGCTCACTTCATGATAAAGCTAAATCAGTTCTTTTAATTGCAACATTTGGCAGATGAAGACACTGAAGCACAGAGAAGTAAGGTAAATTGTCCCATGTCACGGAGCCAACGGCTGATAGAGCCAGGAAATTGAACTCATTTTCCTAAAAACCCCAAGTCTATGGTTCTTTCTACCACACTCTGATTTTTAATTGACACAAACCTGAAATTTAAAAAAAATGTTTTCAAGATGATTCTTGTTGCAGAACTGACATTAGAGAAAATGGAATTGAAAGAATATGACATCATATTCTAATATGATTTGAAGAAATGTAATTTGGTTCAAATAATTGTCTGATTACTGAAACTAACAAGAAAAGGAACCTGAGTTAAAGCTAAAATACATTTAATCAAAAGCAACTATACTATGCATCAGTCATATTAATTTTTTTAGACTATTTAAAATAACTAGATGGTATAAGGCTAGAACATTGCTGTGGCGCAGTCTCAAACACCCAGCACTCTCTCCACTGTACCATCTAACTGTTGCAAAGAGTAGTTTACATATATCATAAAACAACAGGCATCTTTTCCAGAGGTGCAAGTCATCTTCAATATGGATCCATGCTTATTGTTGACACTCTAAATCTGTATGTACGCACAGTCACACACATACCCCTCAAGATGGACCAAAACAATTCCTCCATGCCTATATATAAAATAGCTTGAGCAGCCATTGGCAAAGCCAGGGGGCTTGGCAATAGCAACACTGTCCTAGAAAGACACCACATATTCCTGGGGAAATAGTTCCATCACTTAAAGCTTTAATGAAATGGGATTTATTTAGACTAGTTACAAAGGAATTTTTGACTCAGGATCATCTATCTAATTGCTCTTCAATATGTTTTATTTTTCAGCAAGAACACTGTAGATTTTCCAACCTTTTAATAGAAAAAATAATTAGAATATCTTGCAAGACACCTTTCCCAATCTGATTTCCCTTAATTCTAGTGATTTCCTTCTGAAAATATCTCCAACTAATTATCTTTATATTTTATTTATATTTAGTTATTTACATATTGCCATGTCAGGAGCTTTTTTTTTTTTTTTTTTTTGACATTTTCATATCCCCAGTTCTTAGCCTGGCACAGAGCAAGCCATTAACAAGTGCCGACTTTGACGGAAGTTTTGGGGATTTTTACTTAAAGCATTTCTGTACTCCTTTTTGTCTTACAAAAGACAGTTGATAGAAAACGTGTATAGGCAAGACATTCTTTTGACTATTTCCATGGTGAACACTTATGGGCATTATTCAGTTTTCCTTCCAGACATTGACTTTCCCATGCTTTGTGTTGGTACTTCTGAAGGAAGTTTTAGCCTCCAGGGCTTCCTTCAAGTTGTGAGAAAACAACATCCAATTATCTGCTATCCTACTGACTTAACAAAAAATAAAACCTTTTATTTTCATTTTTTCCCTGGTAGGCCCTTTCTGAACACTCTTTAACACAAAAACACAGTTCCTCAGAGTCAGAAGGAAAGACAGGACTCAGCTAATGAAAACGTCAGCTGTTCTTTCAGCATATGAGCATCAAGAACCCTGGAAATGAAAGTCTCCTTTTGAGGTTACCTGATGCCCCCATCACTTCATATCTATACACCTTACAGGTCTGTCAATCCAATGAAGAGTTTACTGGATTCTTCCATCAAAGGAGCATCATTTGAGAAGTGTCAAATGCCACTAATGACAATTCCTCTCCTGTTTTATCCCTTCCCACTTTGACTGGACTAGCAGGCTTAAAAAAAAAGACACATAAATAGAATAAACATTGGTTCTAGTAGTTATTTTTTCTCTACCACTCAGTCTTTTATTTAAATGAAGGAAGGGGGAAAAATCTTGTCTGTTTCCACCTGAACTCAATCTTTCTTTCTTTTTTTTTTTTTACTGGAAAATTAATTTAAACCAAAAGGCAACCATAATAGGATGATTTGCAATAGGGATCCCTTTCATTATAAGTTCGTTCTTTTTTAAGTAGGAACAACTTAGGAATAGATGGCTTCACTGTGGATGGAGATACTTTGACACTTCAAATACATCTTATGCAAAAAGAGTTTTAGCGGGACAGATTGTATCTGAGTTTCTGACTGAAATGAGATCAATCACAGAGCAATGGACTAAAAAAATAGGTAATGAATTCCCTAACACTGGAGATTTTTAAAGAGTGGCTGGATGAATTCACGAAAGTTTGTGAAAAGAAATTCTGTCCAGAAAAAAAAATGGTATAAATGGTATGGGGCAGTAGAATGAGTGATGGAGTTGAGTGACCATTTTGGGAAAAGGAGGATAGGGCAAAGGATCTCTAGAATGACTAGCATTTAGGGAAACAGTGTGGTATAAAAGAAGAGCACTGGGCTAGACCTGAAGTCAGGAGACTTGAACCCATATCCTGGCTAGGTATGGCATCTTGGACATGTCACTCTAGCATTCTGAGATGTAGCTAATCAATAAACATTTACTTTATTAACATGTAGTGGACTTCCTGCCATCTAGGGGAGGGGAGGGGACTGGGGGTAAAATTAGTAATGGAAAGCTTTGTAAAGATCAACGCTGGGGAACTACCGATACATATGTTATACAAATAAAAAGCTTTAATAAAAAAATAAACATTTACTAAATTTTTTCCCTCATGCTTGAATTTCCTCATTTTTCTAAAATAGGTATAATCCCACCATACTATATACTACAAAATGGTAGTGCAAGGAAAGCACTGTGTAAATGTCAAATCACTATACAAAAGTGAATTATTTTTATTATTTTTATGGAAACAAGTTACTGATATTCTAATATCCACAGCTCTCTTCAATCATGCAAATCAATCTGTGGTCTGACGAAAAATCTATGTCCTGGAAGCTAAGTATAGGACGCCAATTACAAAGTAGCCATCTCCTAAAGATGCAAATGAAATTATACAACTGTGACAATTTGGAAATCATATTCTTAGATTCAAGACTTAAGCCTACATCCCTTTCTTGTTTTCCTTTTTTGTCCCAATGTGGGAGTAAAGGTAGGAAGGAGGAGGAGAAGGATAGAATTGCAGAAGACAAAATGAGAACAACTTTTAACTTAATGAACTAAAGATTTCATAACAGTAAGAAAAATTGTTGCCTTTAACATAGAAACAAGGAAAATTCCATTGGGTCTTGAGAATACATGAAAAGCAAGATGTCAAGATAACTACCTAGCAATGGAGACCACTAAAAGAGGGCTTTTACTACTGCTTAATAACTAGTAACCCTTCCCAGCTCATTAAAGCTTAGGGGACAATTGCTCTAAAGTTTTGGGCTTGGAAATGTAGTTGTCACATGTTCATCCATCACACATCATCAAAAAGGTCCAGAGACAACATAGCCAATCATCCTTCTCCCTAAGGTTTTCCCTCTTCTATTTGTATTAACAATACTACTCTTCTCAAAATCGTTCAGCATTGATTCACCTTTGTTCTTTTTTCTACCTTATCCACTATAGCTAGAGTTGCTGAGAACAAACAGTTACTATTGCCTACATCTGGTCCCCTCCTCTTTACTCCCACCATAACTACTGCAATTTAAACTCTTAATTTCTTCTCTTTTTCACTACTATCAGAATCCTCCAATTTCACCCAACTCTCTGCCATGGCCAGCTTATTTTTTATATTGTTCTCCAGATTATCTTCTTAAAAATACATCATTATGATCCCATTGATGCCCTACTCAAGGGCCTTTCATTGCTTCCCATTCCCAACCCCAACATTTACATCTCAGTTCTAAAAGACATTTCAAGTCTTGTCTTATAATAAATCCAGTGACACATCCTATAGTCAGGTCAATCTAGACTGCTACTCATCTTCCTTTGTCATTTTGCCTCACACTCCATATCTATAAACTGAAGTTCCCCACTTGTTTCAGGGCCCAACTTAGATTAAAACATTTCATGAAGTTTTCCCTGATCATCTCTGTTCTTTCCCCTAGCAAAGTCAAAAGAAACAAAATTATAACCCTTTGACCAGCCTTCTCCTTTCCATTTAGCATACCCTCCATCATATCATAATTAATTGTAAGCAGCTCCCAAACTCCTATACTATTATGCTGTTAAATAATGGAAAACAACATCCCATCAACTTTTCTCTCTCTAGAACCTAGCACAACATAGAATGAGTACTTGAGACATGTTAAATAAATTGAACTACATCAATAAAAGCAATAAAAAGCAGAACAAAACTGGGAAAATAAGATCAAGATTCAAATTTTACCTCTGTTAACTTATTAGCTGAATGAATGCATGAAAGTCAGATAATTTTTCTGGACCTCAATTTCCTCACAAGTGAAAGGAAACTGATTCTGGTCCCATCTACCTGGCAAAGATGCTAGGTTAAATAAAATTATGTATTTTTAAGAACTTTGTAAAAACACACAAAAAATTAAGCAAGTATGTTGTTTATTATTTATTTCATCTCACCCTCTCCTGTAGAAAGCACATCCTTGACACTCATTTGAAGATATGTGTGTGTGTGTGTGTGTGTGTGTGTGTGTGTGTGTGTGTGTGTGTATGGGTATGGTTATGAGATGAATAAATATCAAACAGATATTAGGCTAATGAATGTTCTTGAATAGATCAGCCAGCCTAACATTTAATATTGATTTGATAAAGTAAGAGATTAAAAAAACAGAGTTCCTGCTAGTCTGAAAGCATTTCTGTTTAATACCACAATGGAGTAATGGGATGTCTTCAAATTTAAACATTATCAACAATGCTAAATTTTACAAGTGTAGTGAATTTACTTCAGACAGATCAGCAACCATTTGATTTTTGGTAGTCTATAAATGCACTGGGTAGCAGGCAACTGAAATTCCCTGGAGATGCCAAATTCATGAGAATTACCCTGTACAAACAAAAGGCTGCATTATCCTGTACTAGTGTTTCAGGACTGAAAACTATCAGACTTACCCAGGAGAGAAGTTTCTGCATTTGTGTCTTCCTATGCAAACTATGTTACCTTAGAATGATTTTCTATTCTTCCTCCTTCCCCTCTTCCCTCTTCTCCCTCTACTTCTTGCCCCTCTTTTCTCCCTTCTCCCCCTTTTCCTTCTCCCTCCACCTCTCTTCCCTCTTCTGTGCTGTTGATCACACCTTGACTATCCAGTAGAACATGACACCCTTTTCATAAAAAACATTATAAATGCATAAAACAACACACATTGTATTAAAAGGGAATCTAATTATACTAGAATACATTTATAAAATTAAAAAAAGAAACTCAGATTCCAGATTAAGAACCTCATTGAAATTTTTTTTAATGAAAGATTAGAAAGCAAATATTTTTTAAAAAATACAATGCAGGTGATTAATTCTATATTTAGAAGACTGGGTAAAACGATTTCATACAAATTAAGTTCAATCTCATGAATTCTAAGATTCAAAGGGGGCCTTAGAAATCCTCTTATTTTATAGATCATGAACCTAAGTCCCAGAGGGGTAAAGTGTTTTGTTCAAAGTGTCAGTGGCTCTGCCAGCAGCCAGGTCTCTTAAAGGCCAGAATGGTATTGTTTCCATTATATGTAATATTACATTTCAATAAGCAGAGAAATCAAAAAAGTAAGGATTCTTTTCACATAAAATACTGTTATAATATAGGGTTACTTTCTTAGATTGGGTTAGCTGGAAGGCCTGTGTAGAATGAGAGTAGAAAAGGACTAAAGAATTTTAGATTATTTTTATCTAGGAAAAAGTTACAATCTCCGAGTTTCTTAATCAGGACTCTGTGATATTGAATACTACGTAAAAGGTTTTGTGTTCTAGCAGAAGCTAAATGAAAAGCACTAAATAAATTTTTTGAAAGGATCATGGACTATTAGGATTTAAACTATAAACTTCATATGATCCACATGTTTCATTGATTTTCTCAGAATATCCAGAGATTGCAAGGAAGAACTTTACTATGTTGTGTAGATTTCCTGTGACTGATTTGGAAGAATTCACAAATGAGAATTGCAAAGAATAGTCAGAGATAAATGGGTTGTGATATGTTACTGAGATGTGTTACTGAGAGGAATAACTAAATCCATAGGAAAAGAGGCCATAAGAGTATCAAAGAATAAAAGGTCATTCAGGAGTCTCATTAAGTACTACAGAAATGTAGGCAACATTTTCAGCACCACAGACTCCTTCAGTCATTCATTGTAGACATCAAACACAGAAGAGGTGAAGAAACCCCAATTCAGGAAACACCAAGCCTTACTGAAAAGAAACTTATGTCCAGAGAAGCAATATTAAACCTACAAAAATAGGGTTTTTGTAGCTTTCCATCATCACAAGATGGAAAGCTCAGGTCTCTAATGTTCAATAGACTATTATTAAGCAAAGTGACCAATCCTCAACATTGTACTAGTAGGTGCTGTACTTTGGGTGGTGATTATTATCAAGAAGTCATATTCTATACCTAAAGTCAATGTGACGTCACTGAAAAGGAAAGGCAGCCTCTCAAAGAAAGGGTCTGAACATGATAAATATTGGAGAAACCAAAGTAATAGTCATAATGATCATTTCCCCTTTTGTATACGTAGCACTTCTCCCAAACCATACAGTAAATTCTTTGAGGACAAGGGAAAGAACACATGTTTTTCTTGCACGTTCCAATATTCTGAGGAAGGTACAGACACAGATTGGTATTTAGCAAGTATTTGTTGATTCATTAAATAAAGGAAGATGGAATGCAGCATTATTTTTTTGACCAGGATGAGCTTTAAATTCAAGAGCAAACAGTAGGAAATACATGATAATCTCCGCATACATTTAAAATTGAACAAAAAAGACTGGTAGATGGAACGTTGCCAAAATGGAATTCAGAGAAGTAAGAGACTTGTATAGAAGAGATACAATACAAACAAAATAGAACCAGGAGAAAAATACACATGATTCCATGTTTATTGAGAAAGCAGTAAACGGTAGCTAGATTCAGATTAAATGCAAGGATCAATGTTGGTTCCATAGAACAGATGAAGAGACATACCTACCTCCTTGGTTGGAGGGAAGGGATGAGAAGACAAGTCAGTATGGATTTCATTTGGCAAATAGTACAAATAAACAGATGAGATCACTATGTCCAGTTTGGTTTTGCTTAATTGCGTTTCTTTGTTGTAAGTTTGGGGTGGAGGGAGTATACAAAGTGTCCCAAAGGTCTTAGAGCAGTTTAAGCTTTAATAAACTTAAAACTACACTAAAACTTTTGAGACACCCTGCATTCAAAAATGACTGTGGTACAAAATAAAAGGCAACCAAAATATAATTTTAAGAATAAAAAAAAATAGTAGAAAGAACATTGCATTTGGGGTCATAAGAGTTGGACTAGAATTGCTGAGTTTTGCTTACCCTCTCTGATCCTTACTATTTCTGTGGCCCTGCTCATGTCAAATATACTTCAGAAAACTTATTAGCCCTTATGAGATTTGAGATTTTTCAGTCAAGAGGCAGGAATTCCCACACCCAGAGTTCCTCACACATTGGAAGAGAGGTCAAGTAACTTGCTCATAGTAGCACAGCTAATGGATTTCCCAGGTCAGATCCAAATTCAGGTTTATGTACTTTGTTCCAGGTCAAACATACAATCGATTATTCCACAACAGTCTTCACCTATTTAGTTCTATTTTCTATGTTTGGAGCCACAAATATTAAGTCTTTTCCACCTAACAAGTATCATGTCTCATTAAGTCTTTTCCACCTAACAAGTATCATGTCTCATTAAGTCTTTTCCACCTAACAAGTATCATGTCTCCCTTAAATCGTCTCCTCTTCAGGTTCAGACTTAATAGAATCTTAGAATAATGGAATAATCAGATTCTAAGATTCTATCATGTACCTAGGTAGAATTTCATCTGCAACATCCTTGACAAAAGACTGCTTAAAGACCTTCAGTGAGGTTGAAATTTACTACTTTCTAACAAAGAAAATTATATTGTAAGACAGAATTAATGGCTAAGAATTTTTTTCTAATTTCCAATTTACCCCAAAGCTTAAGGAATATGTAAACTCACTAAAATCTATGTGGTAGTCCATATAATTATTAGTATTATAGTAGCCACATCTCTTTTTTGGCGATGATAGTAAACTAGTCCATAAAGAATCCAAGTCTGATTGATTACTACTTAGCAGACATTTTCCCACATTTATCTCCCACTCCAAGGCTTGGGTAAAACCCGCACTTAGCTTTCCCGTTTCCTCTTATTAAAAATCAGGTGTTAAAATGGGATGGTGCCTTAGAAAAACCTTTTTTAAAATAAACCTTCTAGTCCAATCCAACGTTTCTGTTCCCTTCTTTGTAAAATGATTCTATTAATAGCAGTACACAGTTGACTAAGGGGCACAGAAGATAAAACATTGGATTTGAAGTCAAAAAGACTCAAGCTGAAAAGTTGCCTCAGACGTTATCTAACTGTGTAAGCATGGGCAATCTGCTTACTTTTTCCAAGTCTCAGTTTCCTCATCTATAAAATGGAGAAAATAATGAGCCTTCTGTGTACAGGGTTACTGTAATCAAATATTAAATAATTTTGCAAACTTCAAAGTGGCACATAAATGATTATGATTACCACCTATTTCACAGTAGGATGATAAGGAAAGAGCTTTGTAAATATTTCAGTGTCATATCAAAGCTTTCCTATCTCTCTGAGAGCTAGGGAAAAAAAGAGTAACAAGACACAGAATACTGATAAGCTGTGGCCTGAAAATCAATCTTTTTAATTTTAGTTTTTATATATATTTTTCAAATCAGCAAGCATTTACTCTTTTTTTCCCTCCCCCAAAATCAACAATACAAAGCAAAGAAAAAAGCAAAAAATGTCCCTGCATTGACTATGTATAAAAATAAGATTCTCATTCTACAAATGGCCAGAGCTGTAGAGCACACCAGTCTTGGTCCTCTGGAATTATGGTTTATTACTGCATCAGTCTTAACAACGTGCAAAGTTTTCTTTGTGTATATTGTTCTCCAGGTTCTTATTTTATTCTGAATCAATTCAAAGACATATGGATTTCTCTGAAACTGACAGTTTTATCATTTCTCAGATTGCAATAAAGTTTCATGACATACATAATGTTGTAGATATTCCCCACCAGCTAAGTGCTCCCTTTTTCTCCAGTTTGTTTGCTTTTTGCTACCACAAAAACAACTGCTGTACTTTTTGTACATATGGATGCTTTTCCTCTTTGATCTCTTTATGGTAAATTTCTAAGGCTGTTATTACTGGGTCACAAAGTATGCAGTTTGCTTACTTTGGGAGCATGATTCCAAATGGGAGAGTAGATTTTCTTTTGCAGATTTAGACATTCCAAGTGCAACCAGAAAGGGTACCCCAGATCTGTTGGGCTGGGGCAGATGATGGAGATGAGCATGTGTTCTCCCCTTCCACTGGATTACAGGCTCTGAAACTTTAATGAAAGAAGAGAGCTACTAGCAGCTTGTGAATGGTCCAACTCTGTTCTATTGACTAAGGATGGTATTGAAGATAACTGGTGACTGAGCCAATAAGAGCTATCCTTTTGTAGTCTACAGAAATGTCCATAGAAAATCTCTACCTCCTCTTCTAGGGCTTGGCTTAATCCAAATCTCCCTTGAACTACCCATGAGGAATGGGGAGAGAAAGTTAAGAGAAAGATAAATTGGAGATTTCTCTTCTCTGAGATCATGTGCATGTCACCTAAGCAAGTCCGAGTTGGGACTTGGCTATCTCTTTTCTTTTTTGTTTCTTTCCTTGAGCTCAGTTCACCCAGTCAGCCAAAAAGATTTAGTAAACACTTGTTATATGCCAAGCACTATCATTGATAAGCCATCCTGAGAAACCCTTCTTTTCAGACCTGGACACAACCTTAGGAACTTGAGGAGTTGGGAGTTCTGATAGGGATGCTAGTTGCCCAACAAGAGATGATTTAAAAAAAATTTCTTAAAAAAGAAAAGCCCCTCTCTCAGAAGGATTCTTTATCTGAGAAGCCACAGCCAGCACCATATTAGACTAGCAAATCAATTTTGACCTTGTGAGTCTCTTGGTCCATAGAGCCCAGATATGAGTATGAAATAATTGTTCAGTAGCTCTGAAATGTTATTCTTATCTTCTGGAAACCAGTCAAAAGAGGATGAACTATTGGTCTATGTCTTAAATATTTGCTAATGTATAATTATTACATTTTAATAATTTCTTTTTTTTGGTAATACCTCATACTTTCTATACAGAGCTTTAAATCACTTTTAGAAGTGATTCTATATATAAGCCATACATAAGCTGTATTTTAGAGATTTTTCCCCCCAGAGTTCCAAAGTGGAAATGAGATGAGAAAAAAACCATAATTTCTTATCTTTGGGATCCCATTTCCCCACAATTCAATCCATGTTTCCTTGATGCCAGAAACCATTGTTGGAATGGGCACACTCTTGGTCACAAGTGATAAGGCAAAGCCATAACCAGAGTCTGGCAGCAGTCTTAATTACTTATCACAATTCCGGGCAGAGGTGTCAAACTGCTGAATTGAATTTTACAGCAGTTTGACACCTCTGCTACGCTATACCAATCCTTTCAAGGAAAAAAAAAAAGATAACTTTTATCAAACAGTGCATACCCTTTGACCCAGCAGTGTTTCTACTGGGCCTATATCCCAAAGAGATTTTAAAGGAGGGAAAGGGACCCACATGTGCAAAAATGGTTGTGGCAGCCCTTTTTGTAGTGGCAAGAAACTGGAAATTGAAAAGATGCCCATCAATTGGAGAATGGCTGAATCAATTATGGTATATGAATGTTATGGAATATTATTGTTCTGTAAGAAATGACCAACAGGAGGATTTCAGAGAGGCCTGGAGAGAGTTGCATGAACTGATGCTGAGTGAAATCAGCAGAACCAGGAGAACATTATACACAGCAACAAGACTATACGATGATCAATTTTGATGGACATGGTTCTCTTCAACAATGATGTGATTCAAACCAGTTGTGCTGAGATGAAGATAGTCATATACATCCAGAGAGAGGCCTGTGGGAACTGAGAGTGAACCACAACACACCATTTTAACGCTTTCTGTGAATATTTCCATGCATTCTGTTTTCCTTCTTAGGTTGTTTTTTTTTTTTTTTCTTCTTCTCTTTCTAGATCTGATGTTTCTTGTGCAGTAAGATAACGGTATAGATATGTATACATGTATTGTATTTGTCATATAATTTATCCTATCTAGCATGTATTAGATTACCTGTCATCTAGGGGTGGGGGGTGGGGGGAGGGAAAGGAAAAGCTTGGGAAAAAAAAGTTTTTTTGCAAAGGTCAATGTTGAAAGGTCACTCATATGTTTTGCAAATAAAAAGCTTTATAAAAAAAAAAAGATTAGCATAAAAGACCTTATAATGCAATTTGCTGGAAATTCATCAAGCACTTTCTAAATTTTTCCCCTAATATACCAACTAAGTGATCTTATGAATTATGAAATAAATTCATTATGGATTAACCAGTTAAAAAAAAAAAAAGATAACTTACAACTAATTGCAATGCTGTGGCTAAACACAGAACCTGACTGCCCATACATGATATCAGAACTCCACCATTTCACAATGGCAGACTCTTTCAATCTAACTGATCTTGTAGATAAGAGATGGGGGAAGCCATCAATTTGCTTTCCAGAAATCTGCTTTCATATTCTCAGCTCCACATTTGAGCATCTGCTCTAATGCTGTATTGCTTCAGCACCACCAACCCAAATCAGGCTTATTTGGACCAATGCTCTAGCTCCACTGTTCCAAAAGACAGTTCCAAAACTAGTCCAAAGCACACATACCCCAAGAGAGGAAAGGAAAATAAGCTTGTGTTTTAGTAGCAACTCTTCCAATTCTTAGCTATTAGTACATTAAATAATTTTAAATTATTAACATTATTAAATTATTAAAAATGAGTATTTTTCCAGAGAAGTGAATCATAGAACACCCGTCTGCTCATCTGGAGTTACAAATGACCTAAATTTGGATATCACAGCCTCAAATGATCTGAAGAGCAATGGAAAGACACAGCACCATGTAAGCAATCTTCACATATTGCCAAGAAGACTTATGCATAAGAAATGACCCAAAAAAGATGCAAAAGATAAGTTAACATATTATTGGAAAAGGAGATGGACCAGTCATAAACAATAGGTGGGACTACAGATGAGCAACTTGGGCATAACACTGGTGTGTACCAAATATTAATTATTTCATGGAAGGTCTCTAGAGTGATAGGCAGTCCATAGATGATATGGACAGAAGAGTCATAAGCTCTGAAAGTATGAACAGATAATAATCTGTACCAGTTGAGGTAATAACCACATACATAGCATTAATATGTAGATGAATGACAATTCTGTCCTTTTATGGACAAAAACTCATCTATTCTTTAACTAAAGAGGTGGAATATTTTTCCTGCTTCCCCACCAAGAAAATAAAGAAAGCCTGAGATACTTTCCTTCTGAGCCTTAGTTTCACATATTTTAAATCACTGAGCAAAAATCTCAGAAGGATTCAGATTTCTCATGGAACTACTTGGAACTTTGGATCTAAGAGTCATCAGCATAGGGAGCACCCTCTTGAGGAATTTCAGATTCCTTTCAGAACAGCCCCTTCTCTGCAACTGAAGGTTTAAGAACTACCTGCAGCTCAGTACAGTGTTAAGCTTAGAGCCCCAGGGTCATCCAGTCAATATGTAGCAGTCAGCACTTGAATCCAGACCATCTTGACCTCTGGGATCTTTTCCATCCTTTGTGCCACGCTGCCTCTTTAAAAACAAAGATTAGGCATGGCATTTTCAAACATGGCCATTTGCAAATTGTGTTTTGGTTTTTTTGTTTGTTTGTTTGCTTTGTTTTGTTTTGTTTAGTTTTTTTACTATAGGGATGGAATTTTGGGGAGGAGTGGAAAAACTTGTGGAGGGAATATGAAACTTACATGCAGTTAGTCGTACGTGTTTAAGAATACAATTAATTTAATCGAGAAACGAAGGGTTAAAAAAAAGAGGGGGAAATCAATAAAATATTTTTAAAAATACATACACATACATATTTAGAATACACAGCAACAGGAAGTATAGAAGAGAGAATACAAGTAGGACAGATGGTATTTAGGTTAAATTTATTACAGACTTTAAAAAAAATGCTAAACTATGTGTAATAAAAATCCACAGTTTTATATGCCATGTTTTCCAATTTTTTTGTATATGGAAATGTTTGTGCTTTTTTCTGTTTATTAATTTAACAATCAAAAATTTAAGGAATCTAAATGAAATTGGAATGGAAAGACAAAGACATTCTATATTTTCTTCAAAGATTAACAAAGTTAAGTGACCATTTTGCTGTAGTGTGAATAAAATCTACTTGAGACTGAACACCTAAAAAGCAACACTGAGATAGGTAGTGCAAAATAACTGGCCCCATTTTATAAATATCAACTGATACCCAGAGAGGAAAAGTCTATTTTCCATTATCAAAGAGCTAATATGAAGACCCAGTATTTAACTTGGAGTTCAATCAACCAGGTGTTCTGATTCTAAATCTGCTGCATTTTCTATCATCCTGATGACTCCTAACTTGAAAGCAAAAATGATAAAATCTGGGAAAATGGAAGCTGTTTTTATGTCTTTATTGTTTTGCCTGAGCTTTCTTCTCTCATCTTTATTTCAATGTCATAAAGTATTTCACAAACTATCACTTTACATGTCAACATCATGAAGAAATAAAAGTCTTATGCAATTTTGTAACTTTTCAATCTTTTAATTTTGCTTCATGGACTCATGCAATCACAACCATTAAGTTCTATTTGTTCCATTCTCTTTCTCACATTTCTCATTTTAATCTCATTTCATTATTTCCATTCACTCCTTTAGAGATTTTGTGAACACTTTTTTCTGAACATCTGCTTAAACTTCTTATGTAGTTATTCTATTATTGTGTTTACTTCTTGGCCTTATCAAACTACATTGTATTCAGTTTTCTTCTGTTTCTACCTCTTTACCCTCAGTTTTTTTGTTTTTTATTTTTTTTTGGGGGGGGACACTTCCTGGGATCAGGAATTGTCGAAGTCTTGGATGGACTTGATTTTTGTCCCTACTGTATTATTGATGACAGTGCCATTGTCCTGCTACAATTCTAAATGGAATGGCTAGTATCCAACAGTACTTTGCCTTCTTTCTACAACTCCTGACAACAACAGGGAATCAAGAATGGGACTGGAGTTCTTCTTCTTCTTCCACCTCCTGGAGTCATAATGTGTATTCTGAGCTCAGCCCATTGCTACCTCCCTATACAATCCCTTCTGGGAACTGTTTTTGTAGACAATTGCAGCTCTGACAACCCCTGAACGAACAGTGGACACTGACATTGTTAGAATTTCTGAAAAGCTATACATCATAAGAAACTTATATGGCTTTTCCCAATTCTCATCTTTTCTGCCAATCACCTACTTAGAACTGGATTTGTCCCTTTCTATGCCTTCAATAACCCAAGATCTAGACCCCACTGGCTACCATGATCATGCTGGTTTTAAAATCCCTTGTAGGGGTTCTGCCAAGAATGTCCACAGGCTTCTGGGACTTTTATTATTAGACTTGCACCAGGTAGAGAAAGGGAATGGGTTTTTGTTTGTTTGTTTGTGTTTTTACTGAATCTTTGTTTCATCTGATACCTTTTTTTTTTCATCTCTCCTGGAGTATTCTTCAGACCTTGTCTTGACTGGAGTCTTTCACATTGCCATCCATGCCAGAAATTTTATGGTAAAGGTAAGGGAGCTGAGGCCCAAAGAGAGAATTTCACCTGATTATGGAGGGAGTCCCAGATGCAAGATTTGCACCTAAGTTCTCTGACTTGACTACCAGGTCTTTTTTCATTGCACCATTGCCTCTAAGGCTAAGGGTTAAGTTACTGGTATTTGGGAAGAATCCTACACAAATTTGATAAACATAACCGTCTAGGACCTAAGTGTGAATTTATGACTATCTATTTGCATACAATAAGAACATGAACCTAGGAATACAGAATCATCAAGATCATAAGAAAGATGCTGCTCTTCAAGTCCTCACCGAGACTCAGAGAAAAGACTAAATTGGGCAAGACCAAGATAGTGGAGTAGTAAGAATGCTAGCATGGACTAAATCTCTACCATGACCTCTTTGCAAGATCACTGAATAATCAGTTGTTTTAACATTGGGATGTAATTCCCCCATCTCAAAGGTCATGCATACTATTTGTAGCTAGAAAACTTCAACGTTCTGGCTTTACAGGTAAGGGACCTCGGCCCCAGAATTGCAAAGTGATACCTGTAGTTAGGAAGCAGAAGTAAAGGGTATGACAAGCCTGGAAGACTAACACAACAACATTTTCCATCTCTGCACGCTCAACTCAGGACACACATTACTTCTTTTGAGGATGCTGAAATGGATTAAATTAATCCTTAAGCAGAGCAATCTGTATGGTTTCTAGCACATGACAGCACTTCCCTTTTCAACACCATCAGGAGGCTTGGCTGGCACCTGCAAAACCAGCTTTGAAGAACACCCTGACAGAGCACAGCAGGAGTCAAAGGCATCAATCAGCTGTCAGTCTGCTCCCTGCTTAATATACTTCTCCTCGGCTTTTTTAACCCCTTGGCTGCTCAGTGAATATAGAACTTGGCTCCTGCTCTTGGCTTCTGCTCCTAGGCACTGTTGATCCAGTCTGCTCTTCTGATGCTCCAACCACTCCTCCATCTCTTAGCCAGATGTCTCTGCTTTCAATCCTTTGTTGTATTGAATTGCAAAATCTTTCCCCTCCCATGACTCTGCCTCCTTCTATGATAGTTTAGAGGCCCCTACATTCCTAAATATGGAAAGGTCCTGTGAAATCATCTCATCCAACCCCTTTGTTTCTAAGATGAGGAGACTCAGGCTCAGAAAGGTAAACCTGTATCTTGGCCCATATTCTTTCTACCACACCTCATGCCATTGGTGAAAAGTCTCAAATATCTTGGCCATATCAATTAAGCAACTGATAATAAGAATCATAGTAATTATAATGACAATAAGATCCATTTGCATCTTGATTGTACTTTTAGGTTCACCGATTATTTTACACACACACACACTCACTCACTCACTCATATACAACACAATTGCAATTAGGAATTGCAGCACCTTGAATAAATTCAGGTTGGATAAAGGTCAGGTATCAAAGGTATGATAATTCCCCGGAGGGTGAAGATAAAATGTAAACAAAACTTCTGGTGAGTGGGGAGGCTGAGAAATCAAAGTATTAAAGGGAAGTGGAGATTGGGGTAAAGAAAGAGACTGTTACACACTGAACTTATTAAGGAAGAGAATAATAAAGAGGGCCATAGATGTCAGCAACCATGAAATGGAAAGGATGAAAAGGCTGAGTGATGACATCAGAAGGAAGGTGTGAATGTGGCAGTATGGAGCAGGGATTCCAACTCCTCCTCCTGGTCTTGGATTTCAAGGATATGCAGAAAAGGGGTCAATGAGATATAGAGGGGATGGCAAAATCCATCCACTTCAAGAGAAAACTAGGTTTCCATGAGCAACAGACGATGAAAGAATGTAAGAAGAGCTCTAAGAGGCAGAAGTTTGTTAACAATAGAAGAATATTCCAGAGGGTAGAGTCAATAGAGGGGGTAGGGGAGAAGCTGAGTTTATCACTTGAAGGCAATGAGAGAGTCTACCCCAATAAGAAAACTGCCCCTGAAATTAGTCGGTTAGTAATTATGAATTCTTAAGGACTTAGTGCTAAGCACTGAGGGTGCTCTTGAACTTAGATTTAATAGGAGGGACAACATGTAAAGATATAGTTACATAGCTACACTCATATTGCCCATAGATCTTTTCCCAAGAAAGGAACATGATGACCATATGACCTGGAGAACCAGAGCAGGAGATCGGGCCAAACAATGGAGTGGTTTGGCCAGATGGCCAGTCTCCAGAAAGTGAGGGACAGGGAAGAATGTTAAGGTGAAGAAGCTTCCTCCTCTCCACCAAAACAAGGTCAGTGATTAGGCTAAAATGCCAGGTACAATGTTCTGTTGCTACACAATGCCTAATTACTCCACCATACTTGCACCTCAAATGCAACAAAAGGCAAATTTAATAACAAAATTATTTCTTGAAGGAAGATCAGCAAATTCCAGCCTGTGATTTATAAACCTTTAGGGAATCAAAATGTCATTTTAAAGCACCCATAAATTGATAAGCAAAGCAAGCATTATCATTCTCATCTTCATTAGAAGATTATACACTGTGCATTTGAAGGAACATCTGTGACCACTGAATCAACATATACATGAAAGGAATCACAAGTCTAACACACTTGAGAGGAGTCATCTGGATCAAGCTTTTGCCTTACTGTCATTTTTGGTTTTTGTTTGCTTTTAGCCTAACCACTACAGAGATTCAACTGCTTTGATTATGCTCATTTGTTAAGGTATTTTTTCCTGTTTTTAGTTGAGTGGGGGAAAGATTAAGTGAAGTAATTAAGATTAAGGGATTGTTTTTTTTTGTCTTCTTTTTTTAATAAAAAAAGAGAAGAGGGTCATTTAATTTTGTATTATCCACACTGCAAGTGCTGTGGCCACTCACAGGCCTGATCCTAATGCAAATCACCATGAAAGTTTTAACCAGCTGCATTTTCCTAACATGAGCCAGTTTGCCCCTCTGTAGATAGACAGCCCAGTTGGCATATACTTAGGGAGATTCACCATATAGGTTCTGAATCTAATGCTGCCATCTACTAGGCTTTATACCTACACTTCACCTCAAAACTCCCAAACTGCAGATATCACTGGCTCAGCCTTTCTAGCATCAGGGATTTGGGGCATACTCTATCACTCCTGGCTTAAAGTATTTTTAAAGTATCTGGAATTGGAATAAAGTTCAGAAGGAAAAACAGACAAGAATGAACAAACAAGTACTTTTTAAAAAAAGTAAACAGTAAGAAATTATGATTTATACACACACATACATATGAGCACAACACTTAGGAGTCTCTGAAAGTTTTTTTTTTTAATTGAAAAGTGGTCCTCATTTAAAAATATGAAAGTCATCACTACAGTCCTTCTATTCTCTTATTTTGCAGAGACAAACAAGCAGATATTAGATAAAAGGAAGAGTTTTTCCCCATAAAATCTGTTCTTTATTCATTGCCCTACAAATTTTGCAGCCTATCCTATCGTGGCAATAAGTATACACATACGTTTAGCTCTTTAAAGTTTTCAGATCACTGTCCCAACAAGTCAGGTATAAAAATTGAGAGAAAAATCATAAATTTAGGCTCCTCATAAATCTTTCAGAACAGTCCCTTTATTTTATAAATGAAGAAATTTGAGTGAGACATAAGAAGTCAGGGCAGGTTTCATGACTTCAAATCCAGGTCTTTTTCAAACACACTCCCCTTCCTCCCAAGCCCAAGAAGTAAATGACTTGCCTAGAATTATTAGCCAGGTAAATTAAATCTAAATCTCATAGAAAGTCGGGGTTCATTTCAGCATACCACTAGGAAGTTCATAACACTTATTTAACAGTTGTGTGACCTTTGGCAAACCATCTCCTTTCTCTAGCCCTCATTTTCCTGCTATGATCTAAGAACAGTTCTAGGGCAAAAGACTTCCAAGTTGCTTTCTAGATCTGACTCTGATGTCTCACAGGGAGCACAAAATACCCATATATAGATGAAGTAATACTGATGAACAAGGACAATTAATACTTGGCTGTGATAAATCCAGATCAGATGCTGACACAGCTTCAACAGACTGTTCTACATTCCCTTTCTGACTGAGACTTGAAAAAATCAGCCAAATGCTGTCTGCTCTAAACATTTGCCTTCTGATACCAGAAGTCCTGGTTACTAAATTAGCCTTGCTTTTCCTCATGTGATCATTGTGTAGCTGAAGGATGACTGAGTTTATATATATATATATACACACAAATATATATTTTACAAACTTAACAATCCCAATCATCCCCTTTCACACAGCATATCCACACAAAATTCCATGGGACATTCATTTTTCCTAAAATGTCTAATAGTTGATCCAGGGAGAGCAGTGGAGTAGTCAATTCATTTTCAACCATTAGGTTTGCTCCAAAATAGACAAAGAAAATTAAAGAGATAGAGCTAGAGGTATATATTTCTCACACACAAATGCCTTTATTTATGTCTAATGTTACATGCATTCATTCAGAACCTCAGTTATTCACTGAGCACTTCCTGTATTTATTGTTCTGTGGATGAAACAAAGATTTGACAGTAGAATCGTGGGAAGGAAGACTGAATAATCATGTCTGATATGTTACATAGGTTCTTTTAATATGTTGTTACACAAAAGCTCGTTTTCTATGATGCAGGATTTTCGTTCATCCAAAACCGAGATTCTGACATTAGATTTTTTTAAGTCCCTCCTTCTACAAATAGCCTTTCCTAATCTCTGTTAGTCCTAAACCCCTCCATTTGTTAATTGTTTCTATTCATCCTGTAAATAGCCTGTATGGTTTGTTTGTTTGTTTGTTTGTTTTTGTTTTTTACACCTGGTATTGTGAGCTTCTTTAGGGCAGGGAATATATCTTTTTCCTCTTTTTATATTTCCAACATTTAGCACAGTGACTGGCACATAATAGACACTGAATAACGGTACTTAAATGCATTTTACCCCTGATAATCCATAATAGTTGATGTTCTTAGTAATTACCATTAATAACCTTTTTCCAACTTGGGTAAAATGAGTTTATTTCATGGAATTCTTTTAATGTTAGATTGTAAACCACTACGGGACTATAAGGTCCTTGAGAGCAAAGATTGTCTTGCCTTTCTGTATCTCTAGCACTTGGCACAATGCTTGGCACATAGAAGATACTCAAGAAATGTTTATTGAATCATTGATGCCATGGTTACCAATGTGGATAATATTCCTCAAGGTTCTACCCTGCTTCTCTTCCCTTCTCTGTCTCTCTCTAATGAAAGTAACTCTGAATGTTGAAAATTATCTTTGCATATATTTTGAAAAATAAAAAGCTGTTTACATATATGTGTATATATATACATATATTATATGTAATATTATACATATACTTCTGGGGAAAAAAAGACAGTAACCTTGCTAACTCCCATAAGTTTAGTGATCATCATTACATAGAATGCATGAGGATTTCGGAGGTACACCATGTGTATGTGTATGTGTGTTAATTTGTGGCCAGCATCTCACCTTAACCTCTTCTTTCCAAGTTCCCTATTTCTGTGAAAGATACCCACCATTCTCTTCACAATCCCTCATAATTCCCTTTCATCTTATATTTTCAATCAATTATCAAAGCTTGCCATTTTAGCCTTCATAATATAATGCATCCTCTATCTTTATCTCCACTCATATAGTTACCACCTAAATTCAATTCCTTGTTATCTCTTGCCTAAATTATCATGAGTCTACAAATTTGTTTCCCTGCTTCAAGCCTCTCTCCAATCTAAGACTACACACCGTGCTCAAAGCAATTTTCCTCAAGCACAGAACCAATAATATTATTTCCTTATTTGACTGACTGGTGGAAAAGAGAAATCATTTTGTTAAACTTGTAAAGCCTTTGAAAAAGTAGCTCCCAGGTATCTCATCAATCATATTGGACTTCATTATTGGTCTTATATGCTATAATTTAAACGAAGTATTTTTGTCTCTGTCCCTCACACATGATAATCTGTGAACAATCATGCTGCCTTTCAACTAGTTATCATACATGCCTGAAACATACTCTTCTTTTACTATGAAATTCAAGGTCCATGATAAGGATGGAATCTTTCTTGATATCCCAAACTGCTAGTGTCCTCCCTCCCAAACTGCCTCTCATTTGACACTTTCACATTTATTGACTTTTTATTTGTACTGCATAAACTTATATAAGTACTTGTTGTCTTTCCTGTTAGAGCCTAAATCTTTATATCTGTATCCCAAATTCTGTGCCTAGCACAGTGCCTGATACATGGGTGGTGCTTAATGAATTCTTGTTAATTGTCTATCAGTTGTCTTTCAGTGTGACTATGGGAACAATCCATATTCTTTTCTGGTCCGGGATGTCTTAGGAGGTGTCCATGGTAGCATTTCTCTATCAATGCATAATGTAGCAGAAAGTATAAGCCAGGCCCCCCTTCCATCAATGGAATTGGATATTTCCTTTGGTTAGCCACTTCAGGAGCTGGACAGCACCCAGGGAGAAGAAAGAGGTGGAGTAAAGGGGAAGTGCAAGAATGACAGTGAATAGACTGGTTCTAGCAAACCCCAAAGCAAAGGGTGTCGTTGGTAGAAGAGGACATCTCAGGATAAACAATGAGGTGTCAGAGGGAGAAATTTAAGTGTTCCTAATTTGGGGAGATGTCTATACAAGGCAGATCTTATATCTTTTTCTCACAGTCCATCAAATGTTTGACTTAAAGACTATCCTCACTTACTGACCAACTGTTCTAAGCTAAAGTCTTAATTCCACTAATGAAGGATAAAACTGGTTATCTGGATTTCCACACACCAACATATTGAAACCTTTACAGCCAGGAGGAGAATTGCAGCAGTAGCTATAAGTATGGATAGACATAGATACATATGTGTGTGTACAGGACTGAAAAAAATAATTTTTTACTTTCCTTTTTTCCCCTTTTTTGTTCAAGCCTATTCATAAAAATGACTAATATAGAAATGTTTTAAATGATTGCACATGTATAACTATATCAGATTGCTTTGAATCTCAGGGACAAGGAAGGGAAGGGAGAGAGAATTTGAAACTCAAAACTTTAAAAAAGAACCAACAAATGTTCAAAATTGTTATTACATGTAATTGGGGAGGGAAACAAACTATTTTATAGATTGATAGAGAAAGATATGTATACGAAGATGTATATATATGTATATATATACATATATATATATATAACTGGCTATAAAGGTTTCAAATGCAAACCTGACAAAATTTGTTTGTTATGGGTGAAAGTATGTAGGCAAAAGGGTATATTCACAAGTAGACATATATGTGTATTGTGCATAGGTGTACACCAATGTATACAATGCATATATGTGCCTGTATATGTTTGTTTATGTACACATATGCATGTACAGATATTCATAGTACATGCACATGCATTTATATGTTACATATAAATTATTTATGTCTCTCTATATATGTCATATATATATCAAATAATATCTATGACGTTATGTTCAGATTTAATTTCTTTAGTAAAAGGCTATTCTAGGATTAGGAAATGCTCTCTACTAATGCATGGTGACACCTTTTGTGAAACTTAGGATGTCCACCAAAGCACCTAAAGGAAACATTTAATAGTTCTCCTGGCAGAAATAACACTTGTCTGGATATCACTGAATTGTTGCCAAAGAACTGATGATTTAAAAAATTATTTGGGAAAATGTAGTAAGATAAGGTCTAGATCATCTATTAAGGACTTCACATTCTTCCTTTAAGTGATTTGCTTCAACAAACAATTCTGAGGAACTATCTCATTTTCAGCAGCTTGAAGATAGATGATAGAAAACAAAAATGATAAATGTTGGAAAGGATGTGCACTAATGTCTTGTTGGTAGAAGTTTGAACTAGCCCAACCATTCTGAAAAGCAATTGGAATTGTGCCCAAAGGACTATAAAACTGGGCATATGCTTTAATCCAAAAATACCACTTCCCCAAGGAGATCAAATGAAAAAGAAAAAAACTATATGTACAAAAATATTTATATCAGCATTTTTATAGTAGCAAAAACATTGAGATTGAAGCAAGGGTTATAAATTGGAGAACAGTTGAATCTGTTATAGTATATGGATATGATGGAATATTATTATGCTATAAGAAATGATAAAAGGGATGGTTTCAGAAAAACCTGGGAAGATATATATGAACTGATACAAAGTAAAGTGAACAGAAGCAGAAAAATAATCTACACAGTAATAAAAATATTACAAAAATGACCCATTGTGAAAGATTTAATAACTTACCAAGACAATGACCTACCACAACTCCAAAGAAGTTACATAAAGTGATGTAAAATTCTATTTACCTCCTGATAAGGAAGTGATGGATTCAGAACACAGAATGAAGTATATTTTGTCTTTTTATTTTTCTTATTTTTCTCTATAACATAGCTAATCAGAAAATATATTTTGCAAAACTTCAAATTACAATGGATATATTTATGTCTTACCTTCTCAAAAGGGACAGAGGCTGGAATGAGAGAGAGAATTTGGAAATGAAAATAAAATTAAAAAAATAAAATATTTGTCTTCTCAGTATTACATTACAGGAAAGAGCTCTTAGCTGGAGGTTAAGAGAAATGGATCTGACACTAAATAGCTGTTTGACCTAGCATTAGTCACTTTCCTTAACTGGGCCTTGATGTCTTCCTCAAGAAAACTAGGAAATTAGACTCTGAAAAGCTTCTTCCAAAATTCATTTGCCAAGTTCCAAATGCAGTTGTGACATAATGGAAAGAGCCCTCATTTCTCTTACTTTGTATTGGTGTAATCTTGGTTAATTCACTTAATTTTCTGTGTCTCAATTTACTCATCTGTCAAATGAGCTAATAATACTTTCATTACATCCCACAGCTCCATTGTAAAAATCAAATGTATATGGGCCCTGTATAAATGTTAAAGTTCTTTAGTAAATAAATAGCAAAAATAACAATAACAATAATAAATTAAATAGTTTAAATATAATTTTCCCCCTCTCTTTTGATCAAGGGTCAGATTAAGGGGAAGCAGTTACCTTCACTGAGGTTTAAATCCAAAAATAAAAGGGCATAGATAAAAGGTGGGGAGACAGCACTTCCTGGAATAAAGTACCAGCTTAGGAAAGATGGTGAAAATGGCCTTTGAAATTTTTTTTGTAAATCATGTAGAATCATTTAACAGGCATTGATTAAGTACCTATTGCATGTCAAAAAACTGTGCTGGTAGCATTTTATACAAATAAGATGAATAAAACAACTTCTGCTTATAAGGAGTTGGTATTTAAAGGCAGAAAGGAACTTTGAAGAATACCATACGAGACAGCAATTATTAAATATCTACTATGTACAGAGCACAGTACAAGGATCTATAGATATTGAGAAGTTTACATAAAGGCAAAGTTCTTGTGAAGATGAAGTTTACAGAAGGAGACAAACACCAACAGAGAGAGTCAAATATCAAATTATAGGCCTATTAAAGATTTGTGAAGAGATAGAAAGTGTTCGACACATCCCAATCTGAGTCTAGAACTCGATTATATTTGTGCATGCTTCAGCATTATCTGGTCTGTTCTTTTGTCATTAAATTCCCTTTCCTTGTCCCATGTCTCATCTTCCCTCCATTTTGTGTCACATGAAGTCTTCCCTGGTTACTTCTCCCTTCTTTCCAGCAAATCATGTTTATTTCCTATGAATCCATAGTGTGATAAAGGAAGTGGAAGTAGCACTGGATATGATGATGGTGATGATAAAAATAACATTTATATAGTACTTACCCTGCACCCTAGCACTGCATTAAGTACTTTACAATTATTGTCTCATTATATCATCACAACAACCCTGGGAGGTAAATGATATCATCTCATTTTACAGATGTAGAAAGTGAGGCAAATAGGGTAAAGTGCCTTGCCCAGTGTCACATGCTAATAAGTGTCTGAGACAAGATTTGAACTTGGGTCCTCCTGACACTCCACCACCTCATTGCTCTTAGGATCAGAGGACCTCAGTTCACCTCCTGGATTTTCTACTTATAGTCATATTCTCTTAGATAACTTGCACTGGTCTCTGGAAGAAAGTTTCACATATGGAAAATGAAATTCCAATAGACAAGCCCCATAGATCCATTCAGCTCTGAATCTCTGTTCCCTTGATCCTCATTAGGCACTGCTTTGTTCTATTTTGGGACACAGGGATTTGTGTACAACCCATAGCTCTTCTACTAAATTGGAAGCTCACATGAGGCCAGAGATAGTAATTTTTCTATCTCTCCATCTTCCCCAGAGCTGAGCCACGATTTGAGCATAGAAGGCTCAGTGAAACCTGGATTGTTGAATGACATCCTCATTCCGAGGTCATCCCCCAGATGGGAGAGTCCTGGAAGTCTTCACATCAGTTAAGGAGACACAGGGAATTCCCCCTTTCTTTTTTTCTCTGCTTGACCCCCACTTCTATAGTTCAAACAGCCGAACCCCAGCAAGCCTGGGAAGCAGGCTTTAAATTCCCTATTTGACAGATGAGGCAACCGAAGGCTCAAATGAACATCAGAACAAGGATTCAAACCATCATCTCTGGACTGCAAATTCAATACTCTCTGCTGTACTCTAGAGATTTGTTACCATGGTCTCATAAATACCCCTTTTGGACACTGTTAAACTGGGCTAGATGAGCCAGTCTCATACTGAAAATATTCTTGGGTCCCAAGAATGATGTGTTTCATATCTACCATCATTTTTTTAAAGCCCTGAATCTCACTTTTTGTCACCATAACTAACTCATCCATCAAGTTCTGATGATTCTCTGGAAGATGGCACAATGTGATTCAGTCAGCATTTTGTCAGCAAGGTGATGCTGGCAGAAAGAGAGTGACTGGTCTGTAAAATGACCATAATGATGCCTACCCTACAAGGCTCTTGTAAGCAAAGTGCTTCAGAAAGCTTAGAATCCTTTCAAAATTGGGGTAATTATCATCATTTAGGGTCACAGCAAACAGCTGAAAATCATGGGTCATGTAGCAAAAACAGAGGAAAAGAATTTTGAGAATCTCATTTCCCCCCAAAAAGCCTCTTCCAATTCTTTCTCATAATGGGAAATGATTTCTTGTGCCCCAAATCCCACCCAATCTAATTTGTTTTCAAAGGACCCAAGGACATTCAAAAACTTGCAAAGACCCACCTACAATTTTTAAGGGTTCCAAACACTTCTGAAATGGCTGAATTCTGACACACGCCATTTACAGAGGAAAAAAGGAAGCCTCACAGCTCTCATAGCCATGAGTTTAGGGCTTTCTTCCATAACAGATTTGTCTATTCAGCCCAGTAAGAAATGGTTTTATATATCCCATCTGCCAGTACTAGGTGCTATGTAATACACACTATGGAGAAGATGAAGCAAAATAGCATGGTCTTTGCCTTCCAAGGAAATTATAATACTATTAAGAAATTGGAGCCTGAAATGATAAGAAGGTAAAAAGGTAAATTGAAATTTGGAACGACGCCCAAATGGCTGGTAAACTTTGTTTTGTTTTGTTTTTCTGAAGCAATTGGGGTTAAGTGACTTGCCCAGGTCATGCAGCTAGGAAGTGCTAAGTGTCTGAGGCCAGATTTGAACTCAGGTCCTCCTGACTTCAGGGCTAGTGCTCTATCCCCTGTACCACCTAGCTGCACCAAATGGCTGGTAAACTATCATACCCTTCGATTGAGCAGAGTCATGTACTTGAAAACATAAAATACTATTAAACATAAATAAAACAATAAATATTTGCTGAGTTGCATTGTATATACATATGTGTGCTATGTATATTTATGTATATATGAATATATATGCATCTGTGTGTATATATGCATGTATGCAGATATGTATATATGTGCATGTATGTATATATACAAATACTTTGCTAAATCAGCTTATATTCTTTTTTTTTAATCTTGATAGTATTTTGTTTTTCCAATTACATGTAAAGGTAGTATTCAACATTCATTTTTATAAGATTTTGATTTGCAATTTTTTTCCTTTCCTCCCTTCCCTCTTTTTTCCCCCAAGACAGCAAGAAAAATTTTATGGGCTACATATGTATTTTAAATATATTTCCATATTAGTCATGTTGTAAAAGAAATCAGAACAAAAGGGAAAAACCATGATAAAGATAAAACAAAAAAAACAAAAAAAGGTGAAAAATAGTACGCTCAATCAGTATTGTCTCCATAGTGCTTTCTCTGAATGTGGATGGCAGTTTCCAACCCAAGTCTATTGGAATTGTCTTGGATCACTGCATTGCTGAGAAGAGCCAAGTCTATCACAGTTAGTATTACACAATCTTGCTATTACATCTACAACGTTCTTCTGGTTCTGCTTACTGCATTCAGCATCAGCTCATGTAAGCCTTTCTGAAATCAGCCTGCTCATCATTTCTTACAGAACAATTGTATTCCATTATATTCCTGCATCATAACTCATTCAGTCATTCCCCAATTGATGGGCATTCACTCAGTTTCCAGTTCCTTGCCACTACAAAAAAAATGGCTCCTACAAACACTTTTGTGCCTTTTCACTTTTCCCTCTTTTATGATCTCTTTGGAACACAGGACCAGTAGAGACATTGGGTATGCACAGTTTGATAGCCCTTTGCTCATTGTTCCAAATTGCTCTCCAGAATGGTTAGATCAGTTCACAACTCCACCAACAATGCCTTAATGTCCCATCCTTCAACATTTATCTTTCCCTGTCATCTTAGCCAATTTGCAAGGGATGAAGTGGTACCTGAGATCAAACATTTAAGTGTCTATCTTGTACAAGATAGAGTCAGAAGGTGTCTATATTCAGAGATAACAAACACCCTCCTTATCCTGAAGAAGCTTATAGTTTGCATTGTAGTTAATTACTTCTTTATTTGGTCTGGATTGTAGTTTCAGTGGTACAGAGAAGTTCTGGTGTAGAAATTTTCTCTACCAACACTAAAATAAACAACTCAATTTTTGCCCTTAGAGAATTAGTGACTTGTCCATGATCATTGTTAGAATGTGTCAAAGGAGAAACTTGATCCCACATCTTCTTGATCCTAAGGCAAGGTCCCCAACCCCACTGCCTCTCCTCTTTAAACCTTTTGTGGATCCAAGCAGTATAGTATCTCTTTACCTGAAATGATTATATTGCTTCTATGATCTAGCAAATGGTCTTTGAATATTATTATGTCTCCCCTCCAAAAAAGAAAAAAAAATCCCACCAGAAGCCAAGCTGGTTATAGGCTTCTCTGAATACAATGAGTCTGGTCCTTTGTTGAGATTCAGACACACAGTTTGATGCTGAAGCCTTCCCAGTCTGATAGACCTTGCCGAAGATTGTGCTCCACTGGACAGTGCCTTTGAAAACCAGTCATTTCTATGTCATTTTGGAACATCAGGGGTGGGAGGGAAAGGTAAGGGGGGAGACTTAAGTGGTGGTTTGTAATACAATGATGAAAAAAAGTTACACAATAGGCTACACAACATATAATGTGACAATAGATTTAAGGTACCAAGTGCAATGAGAGTTCGAAGGAGGAAAGATCTCACTGCCAGCTTGTGGTTCAGGACAGATTTCATTAAAGAAGGCGAGAACTAGACTGGCTGAACAGAGATGAAGGGAGGGGAGAGAACCACAGTTTCCTTACTCAATTATCAGTCATGTAGAAACTGGCAAAAGCTTTGATTGAAGATGTGCTCTACAGGGACTTACACATTAGTATAGAGGCAAAGCCCAGCAATAATTGTTCAGTATGGAATAGGGCCAACAAAGAGAAGCATGATAACCGGGAGAGAGAAAGCAAGGGGCTTTGAGGACCTCTCATTGTGAAGAGGAGAAAATTGGGAAGGGGAAATGGGATGGCTCAGGGTCTTTCAAATAACAAACAGAAAGGAATAAATTCAAACTCAGACCTTCTAGCTCTGAATCCAAATGCTCCTTCCATTGAACATTCCAAAAGTCCTTAGAGGAGAGAGGGTTTTGGTGTCATAACCATTGAGCAATTACCAGAATCATTAACGAATAACAAAACACCTAAGGATTTCATTTTACTTCATCATCATCAGGCCTTCTCCTTGCCACAGGTGCCAGTGAGTTTGGAAAATATTTAGAAGCATCCCCTCTCCCAAAAATAACATACAGAGAAGGAGATACTTGGGGCATAAGCCAACCAGCCAAACAACTCTTATGTGCTCAGCACTGTACTAGGAACTATAGGGGAAGGACAAAGCTTAAAGGGCATTCAACAGACAGTGGCTAGTAGATTAGAGAGAGAAGGAGGTGGATGGGCATGGAATGATATATGCAATGGATTTCAATTCTATGCAAAGAAGTCAGATAATTAATGCAAGGCAAAGGAAGGTTTGTCTCAGGAAATGAATTTAGAGAAGGCAGGGCACACACACACACACACACACACACACACATACTTCCTCCCTGTAGTGATTGTCAACCCCGTGCCTGATTCCATGGTCTTTCCATAATCCTTTGGATGGAGAGTCCCATCATCATGATACTTCTCCTTCAAGGATTCCCTCCTTCACTCCCATGGAGGAGAGGTGGTCAAGGAACAAATATTTTACTTGGGGACATCTTTATGCCAAGCATATTTTGGAATAGGCTATCCTTTCTCCAGACACAGCCATGGACACAGTTAGACTATCCTCTGGACAGACACTTGCTGCAAACCATTTCCCCCCCAAAAAAGAATTCTGGATTATATTTCTGCAAAGAAACAGGGTAAAATTGGACTAAATGGATCAAGTGAAAATTCTTAGAGAACCAAAGACCAGATATAGGCAAGGATGGAAAAAAAACAGCTTTTAAAGAGCCCCAGATTTTCAGTTTCAGGGTTCAGAGTTGATCTAATAAACACTCAGAATTGTGTTAAATAGAAAGTGCCACCCTGGAGTTGGAGTTTCTTTGAGAAAAGCCACCCCACCAGCTTCATGGAGAGATCAGCCGCCAGGATCCCAGCTGGGAGACCTTTGCAGAAATTCGACTTCCTGATCACAGTCAAATGACCAAAGCTCAAAGTACACTGGTCCCAAATGTCAGATGAGTCAGGCCAAACTCAAATACAGCAACAGCAGATGCTAATAAATATTGAAAAGCTGCATCAGCTGAAGAGCCCACTGGCAGACAGCAAACATCACTACAGGTGGAAGCCAGAAGAAGTGACTTCAAAGGACCTTACCAAAGCTCAAAATCGAGCCATTATAATTCTTTACTCTACTTTTCTCCCACTTCTAAACACGAGTTCCTACGCTTTTCTTATAGTCATCATCAAGGATTGTTAGAGCTGGCCTGGACATTGGTAAGCATGCCGTCTCTATTAGGGACGGTCAAGATCTGCTAGTACAAAAGTATCAGGCTTGCAGCCTGGTGGCCAAAAGTGGCCCACAAAAGTCCCAAATGTTATTGGAACCAGATTAAATTATAATCAGGAAATGCTTATCAAAAGAAATAATACAACATAGAAAACAACAAATGAGCTTTGTCTAAGCTAAGTCACTAAGCTATGCAAGTCTTTATTTCTATTTGAATTTGACATCATAGCTCTAGTCTCATTCTTTCACTGTGTAGATGAGGAAATCAAAGTCTCAAAAGTCAAAGAGCAAGTATTAAGAAAAACTAGAATTTGAAGCCAGGCTGTCTGGCTCATAGCTCTCATAGGCTTATTGGATCACAGATCTAGAACTGGAAGGATCTGGAAGATGTTTGAGTTTTCAACCTCTTCATTTTTACCAATGGGGAAACTGTGGTTCATAAAGGAGAGTTCCTCAAGGTCTCAATGGTGACTGTCTCTTTGTCTCTCATGTCACATAAGTACTTACAGATTTAAGGGAACTTAAAGATTACCTATTCTAATAATAAAACAGCACTAAGAACATTCAGGGAAATAAATATGCAAGGTAAAGAGACTAAATGACAAGGATGTTGGAATTAAAACTTCTAACCAACAATGGAGATCACAACTCTTGGTTGTGGTAAAAGGTCTTCATGCCGTGGTGGAAAACTTTTCTTAAATGAGAGCCCAGGTCCCTAGGCAGAATATGAACTCCATGGGCATAGAACCCACCATTAATTACCTAGTACTCTAGGGGAAATAGGTCCTTTAAGTGCAATAAGAATTCAGAGAAGGAGGAGAGAACTGAGAAGCTGGAATCGACAGGAAAGGCTGGAGAGGGAAGTTAAGACTTTGACCACGTTTTCAAATTTTGGACAGGTGAATAGTATATACACCAAGGGCCACAGTGTTCAATCATAGTCTGTTTATTCCCTTTGAGTTTTAATCACCACACCTGGTGGGAACTCGGTGGAAGTAAATAGACTAAGATTGAATATGATCTTTCATTTCCCTTCTCCATGCCTTTACCGAAGCCATCCTCCGTATCTAGAATGCTCTCTTCTTACTCACACCTTTTAACAGCCTTGGCTTCTTCAAAACTCAGTTCAAATCTCCATCTCCTGTAGGAGGTGTTTCTCATTTCTCCCAGCAGCTAATGCCTATAATCTTTTATGAGATTATATTCTCCCTCTTCTGTATATACCTGGCATGTTCCCAGGTATTAACTTGTCTCTCCCCATGAGAATGAGTTTGTAGAGAGCAGGAATCCCTCTTCCTTTTTTTTTTTTTTTTTTTTTTTTTTTTTTGTATCACCAGAACTTCATGTAGGGCCTGGAATATAATTCAGGCTGTATGGAGTAGCTTACCTGTTTCCCATCTATTAAAGATGAAAGTGTTTGAGTAAATTGTAGAAACACTGAAGGAACAGGGGTCATCAGTATTATACACCATTATTCAAAGACCTCCATTTCACAGTTGGAATTGACAACTTGGTACCAATCCCTGGTAAAATTCTAATATGGATTTTTAAAATAATTTTATAGCAACTTCAAAAGGGGAGCAGCAGTCAATCCTCAGAAACTAATATGGATCCACAAAGAACAAGTCACGCCAAATTAAACTCATTTCATCATTTCTTAGGATGGCTAGGTTTGTGAAATAAGGGCAAGCTTTAGCATCATGTATATGTATTCTTTTGTCAAATCTTCAATGTCATCAGAGAGTGATCCACCCATTCCTTCTTGTTCTGGGCAATTCTTGTTAATGTTCTACCATAGAATGGGGAGGCCATTTAAAACCCAAAGCTGCCAATAATATTTCCTTGGCTATCTATTGAAAAGTCTTTTGTTTTACTCTGAACCAATAGCAGCATCTTCACAAATGGAAAAGTACCAGCTTATTTTGTATGTGTGTCTGAATCACATGCACAGACTCACCCAACCAGCAAAGGAGAATCATTTTTGCTCAATCTGTCTCTTGATTGACAACCTTCTGCTTTAGTGACTACTTCCCCGGTTTGTCTGATATTTGAGTTTGGATGAGTAAATTTCTTTCCTCTTTCAATGAACCCCTGACAGCTGGTCCTGAAGTTATGACGACTGCTCAGAATCTTCATTTAACAATATCGGAATGGGGTGGAGTTAGAGATTTCCATCCTGAATTCCATAACTGTGCTCATAATTAGCCTTGTCTAGATCCCAATGCCCCCCCACACATACCCTACTGCACCCTGTCATCTCTATTATACTCTTTTACATTTCTGCATTGTCCTGAAATTCATCCTCCTCCGTTCTCTGACCTCCACCTCTCATCAGCACTCCAGGGAGCTAGGATTCTGATTAATGAATATTTCCCATAAGTATCCTGAACCGTACTCACCATGCTACTTCTCCCTGACTACTTCAACATGTCACAACATACATAGCCCATTCCCCTCCACATTTCTATTGCTTGTTTTAGAAAGATAATCAAATCCACACTGCCATTGCTGAAAAGACTAAGTCAAAGGACTTCTTTGACCAAACCACCCCACCCTGGACATGACTATTTTATAAATGTCATCTTCTCTGATGGGAATGAAAGGTCCTTGATGACAGGGATTATCTTCTTTTTGCATTTGATTCCCAAAACATAGCACAACAAATGACACATAATAGAGCTTAATAAAACCTTTTTTTATTCATTTCACTCATTCAAATTAGTGCTCTCCTATGTATATTCTAAGTAGAGGATCAATAGCAAGGATACATCAGTGTCTGCAAGCATATTTAAAGATAGCCATGAGTACAAGATGGAGGTCTAATCTCATTGTGGGATATCAATAATTGATTAAAAAAAACACAATCTCTTCTCAGGAGACTTATTACCAAAGTTATACTGTCATGCATTTAATATTACCTAGAAGCTGAATTATGCATGCCCAGTAATTCTCCTTGTTAGAAAATGCCCCATCAAACCAAGTGAAAGGACTCAGTGACTCATACCTGGGAATCAGTCATATAAGCCTAGAACTCGGGGCTGAGAAGAACCTCAAATGTTACCTAGTTTAATCCTCATTGTCACAATATATTCTTACATTATCCCTGATAAATTATTGTCCAATCTATTCTGAAATGCCTTTGAAGACAGAAAATTCCCTAGTTACTAAAGCAGCTTATTCCACTGTGGGCCACATATAGCCACCAAATTTTGTCTCATAGGAGGTCAAAATCCATCTCTCTGCCACTGGATCTCCATCTATATTTTTATTACAATAGCAGAAAAACAAATCATCATTCTCCTTAATAGCCCTTCAGAAACTTAAACATTATTCATAACCCTTCCTTCACCCCTGCTCAATCTCCCTAACTTTACGATAAATATCTCGTTTTTTTTAAACCAAAGACTAATATATCAGGTTTTAGACTTTCACTACTCTCTGGTACCTTTCTTAACCATAGAACCATGAATGTCTATGATAATTGTGATATGATCTGATATGTATCACTATATTGCAATATAATTGATTTCCTTTGCAATCCAAAATCCATGGATTCAATACCATGATTTTAATAAGGGGTCCATAAGTTTCACCAGTCCACCATCAGTGATATAGATCCCCTCTATCTTAACATGATTCCTAAAATGTAGTCTCTAGAACTGGACACCAGAAACTCATTCATCCCTTTCCCTACCTGCAGCTCTCCTACAGAAAAGTCCTTTGATGTTCCAGGATTTTCCCTTAAGAAGTAGGAATTTCACTCTCTATTGAGGTTTGCTTGCATTGTGTTTCCTTTCTCTGATTTTCTTTTTTTTTTCTTGTAGATAGGATTTTTCTTGCACAACTTGTCAAAAGTTTCAATATTATTAACATGTAGTGGACTTCCTGCCATCTAGGGGAGGGGAGGGGACTGGGGGAAAAGTTGTAATGGAGAGCTTTGTAAAGATCAATGCTGGGGAACTACCCATACATATGTTATACAAATAAAAAAGCTTTAATAAAAAAAAAGAACTAGGAATTTATAGAAGCTATGCAGTACCATTCCACCTCAATCCAGTGATGACTAAAGCCAAAAATGTCCCCCTTGGGTTACTTACCTCAAGACTCCAAGTTTCCACCATTTCATTGGGACATGTACTTCTATCAATGTGCATTACAACCATCCCATACTTTAGTAAATAGTTTGTTGAGTCACTGTGGTCAAAAGGAAAAGAAATTATCTGGTGGTCCTCTCTGGTCATAGGTTAAGCTTCTTTTCAACTTAGCTAAACTGTCCTTCAGTAACAAATGTATGATCCTTTGTCAAAATGCTGTCCAAAACCTTGCAAGCTTGACATTAACAGCTTGAATTTATGTTTGTCTTGCATAGTCTTTGGAGAACCAGGGACACTCCCTGTGTAGCAAAGCAAAACTTAGGATATTCATGAAAAACCTTTAGCTATATAAAGTTAAAAAAAAATGAAGATTCCATGAACTGGTTTTGAATAAAACCCAAGACTAAAGAATTATCAAGCTAAGGGGGTGAGCAGGCAAAAGCAGAACATACATTGTGAGTGTAAGAATCATAGATTAACAACTACAAACAAAAAAAACAAAAAACAAAATGAACAAACAACAAAAACAAAAACCTAAGGACAAGATCCAACTTTCTCATTTTACAGATAAGGAAACTGAGGTCCTGAATGATTAAATGCTTTGCTCAAGTTCATATGTTAATGAGTGTCTTAAGGTAGGATGTGAACCAAGGCTTTCCTGACTGGAAGTGCAGTGCCCTCTGTACCACATCAAGGAAACTGTCCTGTTGAAAGGGAAGACTTTTTGTCCTGTGAAAAAGGTCATTACAAGAAAGGGGGATACATTTTTGTAATTTTGTATGACATGGTAGAAAGGTTCAATATCCATATTTTGAGGTTCACATTCTTATACTTCCTATCTGTGTAATTTTTTTAGAATGTATTTATTTCTTATTTAAAATTTTATTTTTCTTAATTACACTCACTCTTGCTCCCATCCTACCCACTCCCATTGAGAAGACACATGTGAAGTTATGCAAAACATTTTCATGTCAGGTTGTGAAAGAAAAAACAAAGATTCTAGCCCTTATCTCCACCCCTCAAAAAGCCTGAAGAAAAATAAAGTTTAGAAAAGTATGCTTCAATCTGCATTCAGACTCCATCAGTTCTTTCTGTGGGGATGGAAAGCATTTTTTTCCCTAAATTCTTCAGTTGTCTTAGATTATTGCATGGCTGAGAAGAGTAAAATCATTCACAGATGATCACCTCACATTATTGCTGTTACCTTGAACACAGTACATTTTACTTAGAGCTCAAGGAAGTCTTTACAGGTTTTTCTGAGAGCATCCTGCTACTCATTTTTATAGCACAATAGTATTCTATCATAATTGCATATCACAATTTCTTCAGCCATTCCCTAGTTCATGTACAGTACCTCAATTTTCAATTCTTTGCCCTAATAAAGGTCTACTATAAGTACTCTTGTTTATCTAGGATTTTTACTCTTTTTGGGGATACAGGGTTAATAGTAATATTGGTATGTCAAAGGGTATGCATGGTTTTATAGTCCTTTGAGCATAGTTCCAAATTGCTCTACAGAATGGTTGAATCAGTTCACAATTCCACCAACAATGCATTAATATCTCAATTTGGCAACATTGCCTCCAACATTTATCATTTTCCTTTTTGGTCCTATTAGGCAACCTAATAGGTATTATGTACCTCAGAGAAGTTTTAATTTGCATTTCTCCAATAAACATTGAGTATTTGTTTCATATGCCTATGAATAACTTGATTACTTCATCTGAAAATTGTTCATATCCTTTAATTATTTATTAATTAGGGAATGGTTCTTACTGTTTTTGTTTAATTAATTTATTAATTAATTAATTTTTATTATTATTAATTATTTAAAGTTAATTAATACATTTATTGTTTTTTTTTAAATAAATCTGGCTCAGTTCCCTATGCATTTGAGAAATGAGACTTATCAGAGAAGCTCATTTCAAAATTCTTTTCATAGGACAGCTAAGTGGCATAGTGGATAGAGCACCAGCCCTGAAGTCAGAAGGACCCGAGTTCAAATCTGGTCTCAGACACTTAACACTTCCTAGTTGTGTTACCCTGGGCAAGTCACTTAAACCCAATTGACTCAACAAAAAAAAAATAATAATAATAATTCATTTCACAATTACTATTGCTAGCTGAATTTTAACTGTATTTCTCCCATTTAATCTATTTTTTCTCCTTTCTCCCTGTCACTCTTTTAAAAGTATTTTGCTTCCTAATACCCCCTACCCCAATATGTCCTCCCCTATTACCATCTTCCCTTCTTACATCCTTTTCTCATTCTACTTTCCTTCAGGGTAAGACAGACTTCTATATTCTATTGAAAGTGTATGCTATTCTCTCTTGGAGCCAAGTCTGAAGAGAATAAATTCATTTTATCCCCACCCCTTCCTCCTTCCCCTCTACTGTAAAATTGTGCTTTCATATTCAATTCACATCTGGCCTTCCGCCTCTATTTACTCATTTTAACTGCCCTAATAATGGGGATATTACTATGAGTTATAAGTATCATCCTCCCATGTAGGAATGTTAACAAATTAACAGATTAAGTCCCTTATTATTTCCCTTTCCTAATTACTGCCTTATGCTTCTCCTGAGTCCTATATTTGAAAGTCAAAATTTCTATTCATCTCTGGTCTTTTCATCCCAAGTGCTTGAGATTCAGCTATTTCACTTAAAATTAATTTTCCCCCAAAAGATTATATTCAGTTTTACTGGGGAGGTGATACTTGATTATAATCTAAGCTTCTTTGCTCTCTAGAGAATCACATTCCAAGTCATCTAATCCTTTAATACACAAACTGCTAAAATTTTGTGCTATCTTGATGATGGCTCCATCATTATCAATTTTTTTTTCCTTTCTGGAAGCTTGAAATATTTTCTCCTTGATCAGAGAACCTTATAATTTGACCATAATATTCCTGGAAATTTTCATTATGAGATCTCTTTCAAGAGATAACTGATGGATATCCTTCAAAATACTTCACAAAGAACATTGAACATTATAGGGTTTTAATGTTCACCAAAAGTTACTGAACAGAGCAATGGCTCCAGCTCTTATTCTAACTCAATTTGATGCCAAAACACAGTCAATTTGGAGTCAAAAGCCTTCCTTTCACATCCTGGCCTTGCACCTCAATATGTGGCTGTGGAGACTGTGGGCAAGTAATTGAAACTCTGGTCCCCACTTTCCTCATATCAAATGAACAATTTTGAACAGTAATACTAACATGTATGTCTCACTTAAAAATTCATAAAGAGATCCATGTACATTGTCTCATTTGGTCTTTATGGCAACCCTATTAAAAAAATGAGCAAGGTTAAGTTAGTAACCCAGGGTCACACTGCTTTTTAGTCAGTGTCTGAGGAAAGAATAGAATATGGGTCTTCTCAACTCCAAGCCTAGCATTCAACTCTACCACCAAAATGGTCTCTATGATCCCTTTCAGCCCCAAATTATGCTCCTGTTGGTCATCAACACAAGGGCTCTCTATCCAATGAACTCACTGACAGTCCAGATTCTTTTCATCTTACCCCTTTACAGAATCATCCTTAGGAAAGTCTTCCATATCAAATGGGATAATCCGTGTAAAATACTTTGCAAAACTCAAAGCACTATGTAAAATGATAGCCGTCGTCATCATCATCATCACAACTTCTCATTAATTTGATTCTAAAATAAAGAGAAAGATGAAGGAAGAGAAAGCAGAAAGACTTCTTTTGTGGGCAGCACAGGTGACTCATTGTTCTTCAAGTCTCTTTAAGAAAAAAAGCCCATCTCCTCAGCTAAGGAATGGTTCCAAAAGAGAGGATATAATACATTTCAAAGTCTTGGCTACCTGCAGGCAACCAGTGCAACAAAAGTAAGAGAGTGAGCCCAACTCTTCCCACACCCACTCCTCATATAAACGCCATTCCCTGAGATCTTTGTAATTTATTTTATTTCTTCAGTCAAAAGAAGACTAAGCTTTCTTGTATTTGATTTTTTAAATATCTCCTAAAATAATTTATTTGCTGCAATAAAAGTTATACTACGTGGCTTCCCTTTGTCTTCCCTTCCATCTCAGGAATTCAGAGCAAAGAACTGGGATCAGCAATTTTTTTGATCTCCTGATCAACAGAAAACTTCCTCATTTGGAGCCTTGTTTCCACCTCCCTAATGAGCCTAGCAAAGTCTATCTCATTTGCCTAGATGGAATCCAATATTGCCAGATTTACAGCTTGAGGAGGTGAGGCATTGGTTATTTCCTACAGGACACAATAGACACTTACATGTGTCCAATTAATAAACTTCATGGCCTGGTCATTTTAAGTTATTATTCTGTAACAAAAAGGATCTATTCTTAGAATCACTTCCCTATAAAGCTAGTTCTCCTTCAAGGCCAAGAACGTGTGAATAGTACATTAATACCTCATTTAAATAACATTATCATGGAATCTGATGGCTCACATGGGTAGATTCACCAGATATATGGAGTTTACTTCTTTAAGCTTACTTGTCTTAGCTACTAGTAAACCTAGATATATGCCTTCCTAAATCTCCCACTCTAATCCTAACTATATATAGATATAGATATGCATATATGTGCATACACACATGTATAGATGCATATATTAATATATGTGCACATGCATGTGCACATACACAGGTGCATGACACATGCACTGTATATATACACACATATATGTATATATAATATATGCACACACACACATATATATATATATACACACACACACACAGACGTGTGTGTGTGTGTGTATGTGTATGTGTCTGTGTGTGTGTGTACAAAAAAAATCTACAAGTGTCCTAACCAACCTAATCATGGCCTAAATGGGAAGTGTTTTGACTGGAATGGAATCATTGATAGACATCAAAAAAGTATCTACCATCAATCCTTGTCTCAGCCACCTGGAACATCTTGGATATTCTGCTCATGGAGACTGGTGGAGGGAGTTAAAGCACTTGAGTTACTTTTTTAGTCATTTCTGACTTCTCCATAATCACATTTGAATTTTTCTTTTTCTTTTTTTGCAAAGAAACTAGTGATTTGCCATTTCCTTCTCCAGTTCATTTGACAGATAAGGAAACTGAAGCAAATGGGTTGAAATGGCTTGCTTAGGGTCACATAGCTAGGAAGAGTCTGAGGCCAGATTCAAAGTCAGGAAGACAAATCTTCCTGATTCCAGTCCCAGTACTCCATCTACTGCACCACACAGCTGCCCCTAGAGAAGTGAGGAAGTTTTTAAAAGTAAGGACTCCTAGTGTTGCAGAAATCAGGTTTGAAGTCAATGTTGCACTGATGCTCCAAGAACTATGAAGCGACCTTCACAACTTCAATCTAGAGACAAAGACCCATTTTAAAGCAATGCTACATTTGGATACAAACTTGGTGAAACTGATATTATGTACAAACTAAGCTGTACCTACTTTCTTCAGAGATCAAGGTGGTGTAGATTCTCTCCCCTTCCCAAAGTATTGAGAGAAGTATTTGTATTTCGTTTTGCTAGCCCTTTGAAGGAAATATCTCATCAAAGCTACTTGGTATTGGGTTTAAATAGCACTAGAATACTAGTTTCCAAGGTCCAAATGGTGGGGGTGGAAGACACACTAGGGAGAGATTCAAACTAATGTCCATAGATCAAAGACACAGCTCAACTCCTGACAGACACTAGAACACTGCCAGAGACATGAAGCAACCTGACTCCAGCAGCATGGACCAGCACATACACACTAGTCAGAGTTTAAAATGACTTTATTTACAAAGGATCACAGAGTTTAAAGAAAGGTGGCAGAAGACAAAGTACACCGGGATATTTCTTGCTATGCTTCTAGAAGTCTGAATCAAGTAAGAAAGAGCATTTGAAAAGACAGATTTGATATGTATGTATATATGTAAGTGTACATATATACACATGGGTTCATGTATACAAACACACATGTATGCACATATTCACATATTTCTAGATATAAATAAATGTCTTGAAGATGCCAAGAATTAGTTTTCTAGCACAGAATCCCCAGCTCACTTTGAAGATCAGTTGTCACCCTCATATTGCCAAGAACAGAGGTCAGATGACTCAGACCAGAAAACTAACCTTAAGCCTGGGAGGGACCACTTACTGCCCCAGGTCTGAGAATAAGAAGTCATGAAGATGTCATCAAGTGCCTTTCCTAATTAGGGAATACACAAGGATTTCATGCTAAGGTATTTTTCTCCAAATTTCAATACACCATTCAGGTCCTTGGGAAAGGGGACAAGAGCCAGGACTGAGAAGTCTGGGAGCTTGGCAGTGGCTTGGAGCCCACAGCTGTGCCAGGAACAGACTTGACTCTTCACTGGTAGATAAGTGTACCTTGTCACTCAGGTTCTGCCAATGAGTAGAGATCTCAGACGGAAAGTAACCAGGGGTATTAGGGAAAAGAGAAAGCCAAAGGCTCCAGTTACATGGCTATATGGGAACCTTGAACTTGAAGCAAGCTGGTGATTACAGACTCTGGGGGAAGTGGGGGGAATAAGAAGAAGATTGTGAAGGCCTACCTTCCTATGTGGCCTGTAGCGAGGTGGGAATTTGGGATGCTGGGCTGGACCAGTAAGGAGACCAAGCTTCATGAAGGTCAGAGTTACAATATAACTAAGACTGGTTTCCAAAACCATAAAACATTTGAGCTAGAAATGACCTTGGAATATAGAACCCAATCAGTTGAGCCAGAATATGAGACATGGAGAGTTTGAACTTCACAGGACCTCATCACATAGATTATGAAAACTAGGAAAGGCAGCTTGGTGAGGTACTCAATGGTGGAATAAACTTAAACTCAATAAATCATAGGTTCAAATCTAGCTTCAGATATTTAGTAATATGTGTGAACCTCAGCAAATCATTTAACCTCTATCTGCCTCAGTTTTCTCATCTGAAATCAGAGGAGATAATGGCATTTATCTCCGAGGAATGTTGTGAGAAGCAAATGATATGATATTTGCAGTATTTTGCACTATGTACATGCTAGCTATCATTAACATTATTATTTGCTGAACCCTGAAAAACCAAAAATTTATTAAATGAGAATCATATAAAATATATGGCATTTTGCAAACTTTAAAGCCATTAAATTCATTAACATGTTTATTGTTATTGGTGTTGTTGCTGCTTCTGTTATTAATGGGCCCACATACTTGACCCACAGGTCATAGGTTGCTAACCGATGGATTCTACAGCATCAGGTTGAATCTAATTAAAAGGAAGTTAGGTAGAGATAGATAAAATCTTACAAATTTATACATTAGTACAAAATAAAGAGACATGGTTAAGCAGCAATTCAGTTGGAAAAAAATTTAGGTTTTTGTTTGAATGTTACTCAGCAGCATGATATGGGAGGTTTCCTCTTCCAAAAAAAAAAATATAGCTTATACAGCATTTTAAATTTTGTGAAGCTCTTTTCAAATATTATTTCTTTTGAATCTTACTACTGCCAAGGTTGTAAATGCTATTATCCCCATTTTATAGATGAGAAAATTGAGGCAGAAAGAGGTTAAGTAACTTGTGATGGGTCATGAAGGTAATAAATATCTGAGGCTGGATTTGAACCTGACTTTAGGCCCAGAGTTCTAGCCATTGAGCCATCTATTTGTCTCTAATATCTTCGTGGGTTGTACTAAGAAAGCCAGACTTTAGAAGGAAGATTTGTAAATTGTTAAATGTCCAGAAAAGTACCACCAGGTTGTGAATGGTCTTGAGTCCATATCATGTGAGGATTCACTGAAGTAGGAACATTTGACCTGGAGAAGAGAAGCCAAAGATAGTCATGGTAGCCACCTCTAAGTATTTAATGGGTGGCTATTTCAAAGTGGACTTGGACTTTTTCCATTTGCCCCAGAGAACTAGGAACATGACAGGATTTGCCAAAAAACTGATTTAAGCATGACATTTGGGGAAATTTCCCAACAATTAGAATAATCCAAAGGTGGAATAGGCTGCCTCAAGAAGTGCTGGGGTTTCCTGTCCTTGGAAGAAGTTCAATGAAAAAATGTTGGGTATACTCAAAGGAAATGAATATTCATTTGATTGTGGATTAGCTATCAGTGAACTTCCTTTCTGCTCTAAAAATTCTGATTCTATGAAAAGTTTAGACTTGGTCAATATATATTCAGATCATAAATGATCAAAAGCAGTCATTTTTTATAATAGATTTCTGATAGCTGCTTTTCTTGCTATCTTTTTGTCTTACAAAAGTTTAAGTCAAATTGGAAAAAAAAAGCCTACTTGTTTTCTTGTTGTGTGTAGTTTAATATATTTGAATAGCATTAGTTTTGATTTCATCTCGTAATTTAGCTTCTGGTTATTATTCAGGTTGCTTGAATTGCTTTTATTAGATTATTGTTAAATCAATATTTAATTTTTCCTTTCTTTCTATTTCTTAAGCTCTTTGTAAGCATTCCAAAAGTGGTTCTTTTAGTAACATTTTGGCTATTAAGAAGTTCTTGAAATGGGAAAAGGACAGAGTGTGCTGTGTGTATAAATGACAGCCTGATTTCAGCCAAGGGTGTACCAAGGCATTCAGCAAGTTTTCCCACACTGCTTCTGCCATGCAAATAAATTCTGCCCTATAACACAACTACAATTCCTGCCCAGAACCATTTTGGCCAAAAGTTATTAACAGCTTAAGGACCAAGAAAACATATGAGTAAATGGACCATTCAGTTGGTTTTCTTTTATGATCATAATTAAAACGGCTTGATATTTTTCCCAGTGTTGAGGGGAAAAAAAGATAAATAAAACATTAGAAGTGAATAGAGCTTTAGAACATTGAGTGTTAGAACTAGACAGGTCCAGAGCTGTAAGGAAAACTTCATGAAAATAAATTTCAAGTGTGTATTAAGAAGTTAGAGGCAAGAATAAATATATAATTGCGACTGGGATAAGAGAAAGTAGACATGGGGTTTTCACTTCCATATTGAGATAGGAAGCCAGCTCAACTCAATTGAACATATATTCAGCAGTGGAGAAAACAAAAGCAAAACTGAAACCAGCCCAACCCTTCAAGGGGCTGAAAGATTCAATATTGGCACAGAGAGTAAGTACAATTAGAGGGATCTGGCAGGACTTCCTGATGGAGATGACAAGCAAACTGAGCTTTCAAATTCAAGTTTGATGTAGCAGAGTTGAAGAGATAGTCCATTCTAGCTCTATGGCATAGTCAATGGAAAGACAGAAAGTTTAGAGACAGAAAGTCTAGTTTAGAAGCAGCAAGCAGATCAGCTTAAGGACTTTGTGGAGAACAGGAGAAGAGAGGGAAATATAAAAGGTGACCTTTTCAAACATATTTGAACACCAGCATAAAGAAATAGAGAAATTTCTTTTAAAATAACTGTATACAACATAAAATATTTTAAAGTAAATTTCCTAAGGCAAACCCAGAAATGTTATGACAATTACAAGATAAGTTTCATAAAAATAAATTCTAAACAAATGGAGAAATAATTGCTACTGGTAGGCAAAAATAATAAAAAATCACAATTCTATATAAATTAAATTACTTATTCAGTGCTATACTAGGCAAGCTACCACAAAATTACTTTATATAGCTAAAAAAATTCATCTGGTAAAACAAACTATAAAGAATATCAGAGATATTAAAGGCAAAAAGGTGAAGGAAGGCATGTGTATGTGTGTGTGTGTGTGTATATATATATATATATATATATACATATATATATATATATATATGGAGGGGGAACACAGAAGGTTAGGGTTGCTATGGCCATGGGACTAGAAAGTCACAGGTGGATCCTAAGTTTCAAGCCTGGATAACTTGAAAACTTGAAGGCAAACATGTATCACACTCCTATTTGTGAGAAACTATGAATTTTGAATCCCTACCAAAACCATAGCAAACTGGACACAATGTCAGTATTTCAGATCAAGGGAAGATACAAATGTAGCTAAAATTAGGGAGATGGGGTATAAAGGAAAGAAAACTGAACTGGGAACATGGAAACCAAGCTTCTAGTCCTGAATTTTTCCCATAATTCAGTTCAATTTAAAAAAGAAGCTAGTTTTCCCACCAGGTAAAGCCCCATGCTATTATTTGACAGGTACATCATCTAACAGTCTTCAGTTTTTTCATCTGTAAACAGAGCTAAGGGGCACCACAGTGCAGAGCACTAGGTCTAGAAGTCTTACTGAGTTGAAATCTGGACTCATATTCACTACCTGGATTAGCCTAGGTAAGTTACCTCATCCTGTATGCCTCAGTTTCCTTACCTATAAAATGAACTGGATAAGAAAATAGCAAACCACTCCAGTATCTCTGCCAAGGTAATCCTAAATCGAGTGACAGATAGTCGGTCATGACTAAAAAACAATTCAACAACAAAACAGGGAAGTGGGGAAAAGGTTGGATTAGACAATGACAATGGACCCTTTTCTAGCAGTCATGGTAAAAGGGGAAAGAGTCTGCTTAAATCAACTAAAGACAGCAACAGCAAGATTATACAATGATCAATTCTGATGGACGTGGTTCTTTTCAGCAGTGAGGTAATTCAGACCAGATCTAATAGATTTCTGATGGAGAGAGCCATCTGCGTCCAGAGAGAGGGCTATGGGGGCTGTGTGGATCACAACACAGAATTTTCACCTTTTTTGTTGTTGCTTGCTTTGTTTTTTGTTTTCTTTCTCTTTTTTTCCCTTTCTGATCTGATTTTTCTTGTGCAGTATAATAGTTGTGGAAATACGTATAGAAGAATTGGACGTGTTTAACCTATATTAGATTGCTTGCCATCTAGGGGAGAAGGCGGGAGAAGGGAGAGAAAAAAAATTAGAACAGGCTTTTGCAAGGGTGAATACTGAAAATTATCTATGCATGTTTTGAAAATACAAAGCTTTAATTAAAAATGTAATTAATTAACTAAAGAAGGAACACATAATTTTTACATTTATGAACAACAAAAGACATACATGGAAATATGGCAAAAAACAATGAGTCACCAGTGGCAATTTTGGAAGCAGAGGATGATGTGACAAAGACAATGAAGGCTTATTCATACCAGGGTAATATGAGGTTCACTTCTGTTTAATAAGCACGGATTAAGCATCTACCTGGTACAGGGCACTGTTCTATGTACCAGTGATAGATATAGATATAAATGGATAGATATTGATACACATAAATATACACACATACGCTGGCCTGGAGGGACACAGGGATTCTGAGACAGAAGTGAGGAAGGAGAATGTCCCAGGTATGGGAGACAGCTTGTACAAATGCCAAGGTGGAAGCCAGAATATTCTCTGTGGCAGAGCAACACATAGGCTCGTTTGGCAGGAGGGTTAAAGGAGTGAAGGGCAGTAATCTGGAAAGATAGACTGGCTGGAACTTGAAAATAATGAAGGAATGAACGGATACTAGAAGTTAATTAAGCCCTAGCCCTGGCTGTATAACTAGAGAATGATCACGTTGTTTATAGGAGACAGCAGTCACCAATTCTTGTCTTCTTCTCCAATATATCCTAAGGGAATGATTCATTCATCTCTTAGAAGCAGGGTGACCAATCTGCTATTATACAAGCTGAAATGGATTTCTTCCACTATTCTTCTCTTCCCCCCTTCCCCACTTCCATCCTTTCTCTCTATTTTCCCCATACTCCCTCCAATTTCCCCTCCCCACTCCATTACAGGTAAATGCTGAACCTTCATTTTTGTGAAAGGCACATCCAACCCAGCTTTCCATTCTCCAGAAACTGCCATCTGCCCTGCCTCAATGAACACCCCCCACCCTTAGCCCTGTCCTTTGACCTAATGGGGCAATCTAAGGCCCTCTGGGCTTTGTCATAGACTTGGCAGCTAAAGCCTTTGGATCTGAGCCTTTCCATCCAGCTACAGCCTTTCCTTATGTTTTCTCTCCCAATTAAATGTTAGGCCCTTAAGAGCAGGGACTGTCTTGCTTTTTCCATTTGCACAATGATTGGTACATAGTAGGCACTTCATAAGCTTTTACATTTATTTCTTCAGACGAACAGTAGGAAAATACTTTACTTGACAAGGTTCTCTCTCCCAGAAGCAGCATCTTGTATTCTACTTCCTGGACCTTGCTTATCAAAGTTAAGCAAGGGCAGTGTTACAGCAAGCACGCTTCCTCTGTCGGCACCAGAAGGGAGATTCCATACATTGGTTCTGACACTCGGGGTCTTTGAAGCATTGCCCTTCATCCCTGGCCGGCAGCTTACCAAGTCATCAGAAATGGCTGTTACTGGGCTCTGAGCTGATTCTGAACACATCATCATCTGCTCAAGCAGCCCTCTCCCAGGGACTAAAGACTTATTCCTCTCAGCCTTACAGAGAGATCAATGCTTCTTTGGGTTCCTCCTCTTCCTGCAACGTCTGGTGGAGATGGTGCCTCTTCCATGAGGTACCCCTTATCTCCCCAGGTAGATTCCCGTGCTTAGTCCTCAAATCTTGGCAACTGCATCGAAACATCTCCTTTGCACTTGTGAATATCTTATCTTGTTTTTATAATTATTTTGTGCACAATTCCAGGTGTTTTCAGTACACAATAAGCCCTTCAAGTACAGAGAACACCTTGCCCCCTTGTCTTTTTGCTTCAGAGCCTTGTTTAATGTACATTTAGATAAAGAGCTCAAATTAACATATCTGGGAACTCAGGAAAATGCCTCCAGTCTCTGCTCTTCCCAATGATCCTTCATATACTGCTGCACAAGCAATCTGGCTAACAAGCATTCTGACAAGATTACTCTGCTCCTCAAACACTTTCTGGGGTCCCCTTCTACTTCATAAAGCATCATCCTCTCACTGGACATTTCTGAAATTTGTTGAAATATATTATTCTCTATGGGAAATTAAGGAGCACATAATGCATAGGGATGGGCCTGGGGTGAGGAAACTCATCTTCCTAAGTTCAAATCCAGCCTCAGATACTACCTGCATGGCTCTGGGAAAGTCACCTAACCGTGTGGCTCAGTCTCCTCATCTGTAAAATGGACTGAAGGAAAAAATGGCAAACCACTCTGGTATCTTTGCCAGGAAAACTCCAAATGGGAGCATAATCAGACAAAACTGCCAAAAAAAAATGGTTGAACAACAACTACACTATTTTAGCCTTCTATTATTCCTCTTCACCCCCCCAAAAAAACTGGAGTAGTCACTATCACCCGTTAACACTCTGCTACTCCTACATCTATCTCTTTGATCATACTATCGTACCCCTCCCCTCCTTCACCATCATCGCCACCCACTATGCCATGCATTGCTTGGAATGAATCCTCTGCCATTTAAACTTTTAGAGATCCTTCTTTCCTGCAGGCCCCTATTGTGATAGTATTTCCTCCATGAAGCCTTCCCTGATAGATCCTTTGCCACTCCCTCCTCTTAGTCCTCTCACTCTTATACAATTCATCATTCTTTCCTTAAATGTGAGTACCTGGATTTCCCTTTTACAATTTTCCCTCTTCTTTGTAGCATTATTTAGACACATAGGTAAATGCACAATTCTTCATCCTGTCCTTATCAGCTGGTCATCTCTTTCAGAGTCTATAGCAGATCTAATCTTTCTCTTTGATGCCTTAGCATAGCCTTATTGTGCTCAGAAGCTACTAAAGAAAAGTCTGTTGCCTAAATGAACTGTTCCCTCACCATGCCATCAAATGTGCTCAGTTCCAAAGTTCTTAAAAATCTTTCAGAAAAAGGCAAAAAAAAAACCCTGAAACCCACAAACACCAACTACAAACTCATCCCTCTTCCAAAAATTGATTCCTGATAAAAATTCATCCTTCAAAATACATGGCACTGTTTGCAAATCTTTCCATGATGGCAGCCATATTTTATCATTTCCCAAAGGAACACTGTGACATTTTCTAGTGACCATTTTTGTCTGTGCAATCGTTCCTGATAAAAATTTAGTCATTCCTGATCATCCAGCAGATCAAATTCTCTGAAACACAGCTACTGTTCTACCACACCAGTACTGAGAATTTCAAGAGACTTCAGAAACTTGTCCAAACTCCTCATTTTACAGATGAGGAAACTGAGGCTCAAAGAAAAATTATTTGTCCAACACCTCATGAGTTTAAAAAAGTGACATTTGAACCCCAGTCTCTTGATTTCACAACTGGTGCTCTTTCCCCTACTCCATATTGTCTCTAAAGGGCAGCATTCTGGTGCCCCAGACAGGTCACTTCTCTCAGAACAAACTGAATATGTGTACTTGTATGTCTGTGTGCATGTGTGTATCTGTGTGCATGTGTGCCAGTCTCAGCATGTGTATGTGTAAAATAAACTTCTCTTACCCATCTATTTCCCACCTCTTCATCTATGTGCACAGGCAGCCTACGTTCACGTGGAAAGACCTCCACATCCCTCAGTCGAGTGAGTCATAGATGTCTACATAAATGAGAACATGGGCAAGCCAGTCACACAGCCGCTTCATCTCAACCACATCCTTTTCACACAACTGACTGAGGGGCACCCCAAGGTTTCCAGTATGCACCGTTGTACACAGCCCTAAGGCACTATCATTTTCCCCATCCCTTCTTTGTAGGGGCTCTTATGTACAAAGGATATTAGGGGGTGGAAGCAGGTCCCCAGATTTTCTTTACTAAAAAGATGCCAAAAGGACAGTGACTGATCCCTTAGGCAGAGCTGTATCTAAGAACTGTGGTGTCAGAGCAAGCAGCATGAACCGTGGGGGAGGGAGAGACCACCACCCTGACAGGAAGACAGGGCTTCAGACTGCCATGTGGGAGGAAGAAACAGGAAAAAATAGGGGAGAGAAGAGATGGCATTTTTACCTCACACTGTCTTGAGTTTAAAAAAAAAAAGTTTTATAAATATTACCTCATCTGATCCTCACAATAACCCTGAACTGTAGATGAGGAAATTAAGACAGATGAAGTTAAGTGGACTTCTCCGTGATTCATGCAAGCTTCTTATTATCTTGCTATTTCTGTCATATGACTCTTCGTTGCCCTGTATGGGGTTTTCTTGGCAAAGATAATGGAGAGGTCAGTCATTTCTCCAACAAATTAAGTCAGAGTTTAGGTGACTTATCTAGGTCACACAGGTAGTCAATGTTTCAGGTCATATTTCACCTCAGATCTTCCCAATTCTAGATCTAGTGTTCTATCCACAGAGATAGATCACTGCTGCCACAGCAGAGATTAAGTGACTTGCCATTATCATATAGTTAATAAGTGTTTGAGGCTGGTTATGAACTCAGGTTTTCCTGATTCTGGGTCTAGTTTGCTATCCATTGAGCCCCCTCTAGGCTGATGTCTAAGTTCACCCAAACCCTGCTTCTGGTAACTTCCTCTTTTAACTAACTATTCTTGCAAAGAAAGGAAAAAACTATTGTGTTTAGACTTTTCATGGACTACATGCAGATGCTATCAGGGACATCTACAATTTATTCCCTCTTAAATAGTTCTGTTATCCCTACTGATTTATATTTAGTTTAAGATTTAATAATATATTTCATCTTTTATTTACTGCCAAGTACATATAAAATAATTTTTAACACTCTTGAGTTCCCTAGGCTCTCCTTCCCTCCTTGTCCTCCCCCCTCATTAAAAAGTCAAGAAATTTCATATCTGTGATATATGTGCAGTCATGTAAAACATATTTCCATATCAGTTATGCTGTGAGTGCTCTTCAATGAATTTCCTTTTCCATTTGGCCAACCCTGCTTTTTAAAGAGCTTTTCCAGAGGATTTTTGTGTCTTTTTGTGCCATTTGACCTTTTCTATTTTTAACGTGCTATTTTTCCAGTTAGGTGTGTCTATGTGAGTGTGTGCATACACACAAACACATATATAGATATGCCTCCTTTACCAAGCTGTTGACTTACTATTTATTTTTTGCATCACTCATTTATATGTATACGTACATATATATATATATATATATATATATATATATATATATATATATATA
>JAJPUD010001165.1:107770-126901 GCA_023553655.1 Myrmecobius fasciatus | reverse complement strand
TATATATATATATATATATATATATATATATATATATATATATATATTTATGGCTATGGAGGGGAAATTGAGGCAGATGACTTTGCACAGCCCTGCCTTTGTAAAGGTAATTCCCCTGCACATTATGGATCACCTCCCTGATGTCATGGACCTCTGAAAACAAGGAACAAATAACAACCAGAACATTCCTGCCAACTTTCTAAGTTATCCTGGACTAGAAAATTGTTTTACTGTCTTTTTGTAGGTTCTTCTATGTCAGAATTCATTTTGATAAATTATTTAAAAATTTTGGAGAATTTGAGAGAGCTCAAGGAGTTCTTCCCTTTTTTCTACTCTCTTTCCCCGTTTATATTTCTTACACTAACAAATCACATCTCTCCCTCCCATACTTCAGTTTTCTTATTTATAAAAAGGGGATAAGGAAACCTGTGGCACTTCCCTTACTGGTTTTTGTGAAAATCATTTTGCCAACTCTAAAGGACTACATGAAGGAAGACTATTGTTGTTACTTCACCAAATCACCGACTAACAACATTTGAACATACCAACTCACTTTGCTACTTGACCAAAGCTTCTCTTAAACTAATCCATAGTTGACAACGCCCTTGGTAGCTCATTGCCTACATCAAATTCTCCTCAGTCTTATGTATGGTCAAGGACTTTAAAAGGTTATGTTCAATCTAGGCAATTCTCTTTTACTTAGACCCATGTGGGTAATTACTTATGCTTAATCCCAGCTTGTAGATACACTAAGACTCTAGAATAAGCAAGTGCAGCAGAGCTATTTTTTTTCTCTCTTTATTAATACTAAGACTTCACCAACTGTCATATATAGCAAACATCATTAATTTCCTATTGTTAATTTTAACTTGTGGCCATTTCAACAAAGTTGGGCTCAGGATACAGAGTTTGAATTAGAAGGTGTCTCAGAGTTTCTCCAGGCATGATGTTCTTAGCCTAAGGTCCAGGGATCCCCAAGCAGACCATGGATAGATTTCAAGATAGTCTATGAACTTGGCTGGAGAAAAAAAAAAGACACCTTTATTTTCAGCACCTTTTGGTTTTCTTAGTAATTCTTACTAAGTAATTCTTACTAATTTCTTCTTTGCTACCGTCAGACATGCCCAAGTCTCACTCTTTGTAAAATTTCTATCATCCCTTCATGATCTCTTCCTACAGCTTTCCTTTCACCCCAACAGCTTCATAATAATTCTAAGATACACTAAAAACCTTTCTGCTTGGCTTTAAAAAAAACTGAATAACCTGACCTTAATCTCTCTTTCCAGATGCTTTGGTTACTATTACTCTCCTTTCTTCATTTTGTCTCTTTATATCTCATTTTATCTCTATGTTCACCCATTCATCACCCAACCGGGAGTCTTTGCACTGACCCTACTCAATACTCAGAATTGACTTCCTCCTTACTCGAACTCTGATTATCTCTTCTTTAAAACACAGCTAAAGTATTATTGTACACATATATGAAGTCATTCTTGATATATGGATTTATATATAAATTTGTATGTGAATGTATGCAGATACATATGTATCTATGTGTATACATACAACAGTAAGAGAGAAAGGTACATGTGATACTTATTTCCTCCATTAGAATGTTATCTCAGATCATCTCATGCTCTGTACTTGTATCCACACTGTCCAGCCCACTGATAGCCACAGAACAAATATTTTTAAGATACTTATTTGTTGATACCAGGAGACGCCAACATTATTTCATTTTTCTGATAAAATGTTAACAGGACTCTTCTTTTAAGAGAGCCAGGTTGTATAGGATTTTTAAAACTAAGCAGAAATGGGTTAAATCTTAATCCTGGAAGCAACAGGGAATAACTGCCATTAAATGATTCTCTTTGAGAGATGAAGCAGCTCCTCTTCACTATCAAACACTTGGTTTGCTTAGAAACACTTTCTGTGCAATCAGAAACTGCAATCCCTGTGGTATCATCACAAAGGCAGATTTAGTGGACTCTAAATGAACACAGTCTATTAAAGTCTTCCTCTGAAGCCCCACTTTGGCCATGGAAGTGACCCTGGACTTCAAAAAGCTATGCTAGAAGAGGATGCAGGTTCTTGCAGGCCCAACCAAGATAGAAGGGATTTCAATACAAATTCAATAAAGTACTCAGAGAACTGACCTAAGTGAGTGTGTGGGGGTGTGGGTGTTCCTGTATGCATGCATTTGTGTGCATGTACACTTATCACCCACAAATGAGTATCAGGCTCTGGTTTTTAATTTTCTTCTGTTTTTAGCAACTGCAATTCATGAAAACTACTTATTAAGGTATGGTAGGGCCAATATTTGCATCAGTGAAGAGAGTAAGGACACTAAGGAAGGCAAGGATCCTTTCTTTTATGTATCTGAAGATAAGAAGTTCTCTAGAGGGGGAAAACTGTAGGTCTTGTAAAGTGTTACTGTGGTCTTCCAAATTAAATATCAGGAAATTAAAAAACAAAACAAAACAAACAAACAAAAAAAAAAACATAAGCTCCCATAAAAGCTACTAACATCATGGAGCTAAAAGATTTTGGAGGAAAAAGGTCTTTGTGTCAATAATTCAGCATTTGATAGATTAGCCAAAGCCCTGAGGTATCTAAGACTTTTTTTAAAAAATAAATAAATAAGATATCTGGTGTGCTGGAGGAAAATGGGCCAGAGACTGAAAGGCACCAGGCTTTCTCAATGGAAAAAAACAATTACTGTCTGGGTTTATGTCCTTTGTGCCCTACCACCTAATGACCAGCCTGACGTGCAATTTCAAACTCAGCTGATAAACAACTATTATTTAAGCATTTACTACGATCTAATGAACAGAGTGGGCACTGAGGGTTCAAAATTAAGTAAAGTTAAAACTTTGATTAAAAAAGGAATAAATAGTCCCTATTCTTAAAGAGCTTGTACTCTGAGGGAGAAAAAAAAAAATATATATATATATATACATATATATATATAGATACATATGTATATATATACACCTGAACACATACAAACTGATCAAAAGTACTTAAGGGGAAGGCCAGAGGGGCCGGGAAATACTTTGTGTACAAGGCAACATTTGGCCTGAACTTGGAAAGAGATGTGGGATTCTAAGAGGAAAGGGAACAAGGAGGGGTGTAGAGGGGAGTTTCGTAGAGCAAACAGGTATTAACACCTTAATCATCACAACCCCATGGAGAAGTGCTTCCCATGATGATTACTTTTCTACATCAGAGGACAAGGTACTTATCCTGTTTAAACCACTTGAGGAAGTCAAAGAGGAAGACAATCCCCCCTCTTAAAAAGGAAGGGCAGAGTCAAATTCAACTTTCCTTAAACAATTTTATCAAAAGGCTGGACCTTCTTTCTTTTTTCTAAAGAAGAGAGAATGAAATAGGGGTTACTTGCAGCTTGGGAAGCTCCTTGTTTGGAAATTCCTTCCATTAAAGCAGATCCACAAGTTTTCAGTTGCTTAAGCTCTTTCTTAGAGTATTGTCAGGGGCACAGAAGAGCTAGGGGATTTGCTGAGCCAGTAAGGATCAGAAGCAGGGTTTAAATTCAGGCTCTTTCTGACTACCAGACTGTCTATCTCTTATGTGATGAGGAAAATGTAAATAGAGTACCTACCTGTGAGAGTACTATCAATAGTTGTTCAGTCTTCTTTAGTCATGTCCAACACTTCATTACCCCCTTTTGGAGTTCTCTTGGCAGAGATATTGAAGTGCCTTTGCCATTTTCTTTTTCAGCTCACTTTACAGATGAGGAAACTGAGGCAAGCAGAATTAAGTGATTTGCCCAGAGTCACACAGCCAGTAAATGTCTTAAGATCACATTAAAACTCAGGAAGAAAAATGAGTCTGCCAGACTCCAAGCCCAATGCTCTAGCCACTGCACTATCTAGTTGCTCCAAGTGTTAATAAAGCACTTTTTCAATCCCAAAAGCACCTGACATCCATTATCCCACTGAAGCTACACAACACCCTGAGCAACAAATAGCCCAAGCACAGTCACCTGACTGAAACTGAATTGTTAGAACCTGTGGCACTAAGTGATAAATTTTGAAGCCCATACAATGAAAAGAGTGCCGGGAATGGAGTCAGGCCAAGCTAGTTGTGGGACTTTGGGGCAATTGGATGGAAGTAAGTTCCACTTCCTGGGCCTCCGTTTGCTGAGCTGTAAAAATGTGAACTGGACTCTAAGATTTCTGAGGGTGCTGCTGACTCCAAATTACTCTGTCGTATTCTAAAAATGGCAATTTCCATAAACATGAGGAGCTCTTATCAATTCAAATTAAGCTTTCACTTCTCCAGCCTAGATGATCCACAGAATATAAAATCAGAAGCTCTTGGGGATAGAAATCAGGGAAGAGGAGATGGGGAACTAGCCTGGTCCCCCCCACATGCCTTAACCCTCCTTAGCACTGTACAGCGTGTCTTCAAACACATTGGTTGACCGTTCCTAGAGAGTAAGTTGATTCTAATTACTGAATCCACTTAAACACTTGCCAAATGACCATTTCTAGGCATGGTTAAAAATGAAGCAAAATAAATTCTTCTCTCCTGTTTTTGTTTTAAAAGAAGCAATGACATATCAGCAAATAGATAGAGGGACAGCACTGAATCAGGAAAAAACCTGTGGTCAAGCCCTACGTTCATCACATTCAGGATATGCATCTATGGACCGGTGACAACTTCTCAGTGCCCCAGAGATTTTCCTGGACTATAAGTGATAGTAATAATAATATGATGATGACAGCCATGGCAATGATAATGCTGATGGCATTTTCATAGTCCCTTTAGGTTTATAAAAATGTTATAAATATTCTTTCATTTGATCCTCATACCAACCTTTGCAAGGAGGTTATTATTACAGAAGAGGAAACTGAGGCAGACAGAAGATAACAATCTTGCTGATAGTTATACTGCTGATAAGTGTTGGAGGGCAGATTTTAATGCAGAGTCCAAGTCCTGGCTTTACCCATTATTCCACCTAGCTGCCTGATTTCCGATCTGACTTAGGACTTTGCATCCTGGGAATCCTTACACTGAGGAAATCAGTTCCAGAACCCTTAAAGAAAAAAAAAAATGTTTGTCCATATGGGGACATGCCATCGTTCAGTCCTTTGCCCACAGCAAGTTTCAAAGCAAATTGCCAATTCTCACTCATCAAAACTAGGGCTAAGGTGAGGAAGAAAGCCCTCTCCCATAGCAAATAGCTCCTACTCATGTGGGGCAAGTTCCTTCTTCCCAAAAGCCCAGTGAAGTAAATAGAGCAAATACTGATTCCATTCCCTTCCAGAAGAAGGAACAAAAGAAGAACATGGCTTCATTACTTCCTCAGAAGCACACATTTAGGTAAAAGAACTAAGGCCCAAACACAGGCTTTCTGATTCCTCCATGACACAGTTAGAGCTGTCCAGTGGAGAAACAAGCTACTTAGAGAGATGACAGTTTGTTTCCCCCTCCTTGGAGGTCTTCAAGCAAAGATTTGCTTCAATGATTTGGACTAGGCTGCTTCTGAGAACCCTTCCAATTTCCAAAGTCCTCTACTATGGCAATATATGATTTCTGACCTCTTTTCCCCTCTGTGATTCAACAAGATTCTTCCTACTATCTTGGGCTGCTCAGCTGATGGCTGAAATTTGGTAATTTGATGAACAGCATTCTGTCTAAGGGGAAAAAGACACCAAACAGGAAATGATGGTCTAAGAACAACAAAAAAGCTAAAGGGGGTGGAGGGTATTATCTGAATAAAGGAGACAGGGATGGGGAAGGATAAAGGAGCTGAATATCTTTATGACAAATCCATCATTCCCCTTGGTAGCCTGAATCATCTTTACGTAGCTATGTTCCAATTTTTTTCTGATAATAAGGAAGTCTCATGGATCTCAATATAGAACCAATGCACTGTGGTTTATTCCTTTGATTCAAATAGCCTGGGGTTGGAAGTTAAGGGGAAAATATAGGCTCTTCCACATTCAGGCAACTACAATGCTCTTTGGACAAGAGCCGATCAACTACAGTTAGTTTGTGACAAAAGGAACATCAAGATGACACAACTAAAAAGAAATAAAAAGGCTTTAATTGCCAATGTAGAAAATGCCAAGTGTGAATCTGTTAAGGCAGAAAGTGAAAAGGCAATTGCTTGAGGTTGTATTTCTTTTCTTTAAGAAAATAGTGTTGGTGATGCAAGGAAGGTGATAGCGCCAAGTTTTCAGGATTTAAGATCACAGAGTCACGGGATGTAATAATTGGAGGAGTCTTCAGAGACCATCTAGCACAGGACAGGTCCAAACCAGACCACTATAACATATAACATAGGCCCCTATAACTTTTCCAGCAATGATCCAGCTCCTGCCTGAAGACCTCCTAGGAGGGGGAAACCAGGCCCTGCCCTGGCATGGCTCTGACTGGATGGCTGTTAATTGGGTCTTTTGCAACCTTTACCCACTGTGCCTGGTTCTGCCTTCCCAGGCCAAACTGAATGAGTCCCTTGTCTCCTCTCTGTGAAAAGCCTTCAAATACTTGAACCCAGCCAGGGCCTTCTACCCTCTAGTCTGAACATGTCCAGCTCTCTCATTAACGCTCATATGACGACATAAACAGAAAGTCCTTCACCATTCTGGCTGCCCTCCTCTGTGGCACTCAGAAGCAATCTTCCCAAAGAGGTGTGCCAAGACCAGAGTATAGTGGGAGATCACCTCCCTGTTACTGGAGGCTCGGCCCCTCTCCTTGCAGCTTGAGATTATATTAGCGTTTTTGATTGACATATCACTCTGCAGACATATATTGAGCTGGTAGTTCACTAAAGCCCCCACATCTTTTTCAAGACAACTGCTGTCTAACCACAGCTTCCTTCCTCACAAGATAGAATTTTGTATCCAAGGGCAAGGCTTTACATTTATCCCTATTGGATTTCAGCTTATTAGATTCAGCCTAACACTCTAGCCTGCCAAGATGCTTTTGGCTCCCGATTCCATCAGCTGCTGTATTAGCTTGCCTTCTCAGAGATTTGCCATCTGAAAATTTGATGAGCGGGCCATGCGTGCTTCTATCCAAGTCACCGATATAGAATGCTGAATAGCATAAGGCCAAGCACTCATCCCAGAGAGACTCTGCTGAAGACCTCCGGCCACGCTGCCACGGAGCCCTCAGCCACTACATATTGTGTCCGGTCGTCCAACCACTTCTGAATCCACCTGACTGTGCGGTCCACAATCTCTCCATCTTCTTCACAGGAACAGTATATGGGACTTTATCAAGAGTTTTCCCCAAAACCAACCAACCAACCAAAAAAACCCAGCCAGGTAGTTCAGTCTATCTGGAATCAAGATGACCTGAATTCACATCTGGCCTCAGATACTTACTAGCTGCACAATCCCAGGCAAGTCTCTTAATCTCTGCCTTCATTTCCTCAACTGTAAAATGGGGTAATGCTAGCACTTACCTCCCAGGGTTGTTGTGAGGATCAAATAAGATATAATGTGTAAAATGGCTAACACACTGCCTGGAACATAACAAACAATAAATTCAGTTTCCTTCCTTCTTTCCTAATTTAGCTAAATTATACCCACAACATTCTGAACTGCTAATTTAGTAATCTTGTTAAAAAGAAGAAGAGAAGAAAAAGTAAATGTCCTTTTGAAAAATGCCACCTCTACATAAAGAATATTAGAAAAGAAGAAGGAGAGGATCTACCTAGAATGGAGAATGGCAGGGTAAGAGAGATCCCTATAGGGGAGGACACCCAACTTCAGCACAGGAAGGAACCTTAAAGATTATGGTTTCACATCCTGTATCCTGACAAAAATGATTCTGACTGGTCAGAGGATAAATAGCAAAGCCATTGACCAACTCTCTTTCTGTACTCACTTCCTAGGCCTCTCACTGCTGATGGCTGGGAAGGAAAAGGAAAGAAGGAAAGCAGAGATGTCACCATATAAATAAACTTACAGTTCTGGATCCCTGTCTAGTTACAAAGGACTTTACCTACACTATGTGCAGCAATCCAAAGATTTCTTAACTCACTTTGCCTATAAAAGCAGGAAAGTAAGATCACCCAGTTAGGGAGCAGCCCAAGGGACCAGAATGCAGATTTCCTGCCTCAGTGGCCTATGTCCTTCCACTCTCCCTTATGTCTCTCCCCCCAGCTCAACCCTGAGCAATCAACCTCATCAAGCTTAATCGTACCAAGTCAAAATGCAGACTGGATAAGGAAAGTCTCAAGCTGAGAGCTGGGCCAGGCTTTCTCCTCAAAAGGCAGAGAAATCACGAAAGACAATGATTACCCTCTTGGCAGTCCCAGCAGAGTTTTGGCTGAACACTGGAGCTGTTTTGATGCCTAAAAGAGTCTTTAGGGCAAGTTGAAGGCAGATTGTCTATTTTCTGTCCTTTGAATTAAGTTGATATACAAATTGTGCATACCATTTGACCCAGCAGTGTTTCTACTGGGCCTATATCCCAAAGAGATTTTAAAGGAGGGAAAGGGACCCACATGTGCAAAAATGTTTGTGGCAGCCCTTTTTGTAGTGGCAAGAAAATGGACATTGAAAGGATGCCCATCCATTGGAGAATGGCTGAATAAATTATGGTATATGAATGTTATAGAATATTATTGTTCTGTAAGAAACGACCAACAGGAGGATTTCAGAGAGGCCTGGAGAGACTTGCATGAACTGATGCTGAGTGAAATCAGCAGAACCAGGAGAACATTATACACAGCAACAAAACTATACAATAATCAATTTTGATGGACATGGTTCTCTTCAACAATGATGTTATTCAAGCCAGTTGTTCAGCGATGAAGATAGTCATATACATCCAGAGAGAGGCCTGTGGGAACTGAGTGTGAACCACAACACAGCATTTTAACGCTTCCTATGAATATTTCCATGCATTTTGTTTTCCTTCTTAGGTTGTTTTTTTCTTCTTCTCTTTCTAGATCTGATGTTTCTTGTGCAGTAAGATAACTGTATAGATATGTATACATGTATTATATTTGTCATATAATTTATCCTATTTATCATGTATTAGATTACTTGTCATCTAGGGGTGGGGGTGGGGGAAAAGAGGGGAAAAGCGTGGGGAAAAAAGTTTTTGCAAAGGTCAATGTAGAAAAATCACTCATATGTTTTGTAAATAAAAAAGCTTTATTAAAAAAAAAGAATTAAGTTGATATATTTAAAACAAGGACTTATCCTTGAGACATCTTCTGGCTCTCCAAAGAACTCTTTTGATGTCTATCTTGGCATGAAATGGCCCCTAATTTTTTTTTTTTTTTTGCTGAGGCAATTGGGGTTAAGTGACTTGCCCAGGGTCACACAGCTAGGAAGTGTTCAGTGTCTGAGGTCAGATTTGAGCTCAGGTCTTCCTGACTTCAGGACTGGTGCTCTATCCACTGTGCCACCTGGCTTCCACCTGGGCCCTAAATTCTTAAAGATTGTGCCAGTAAAACATGGATTCTCATGGTCGTACCAAGCTGGAAAGAATTTGAGTACAGGCCTAGTAGTAAAAGGTACTGAAAGCCACATGTACAAGCCAGTCCCATGAGGCAGATTTTAATTCCTAGGTACTACACTACACACTGGGAGCTTGTCCTTAGATCAGCGGACATAATAAAGCAATAATGTAACATATGAACTAGTCACCTGGGCTTGAAAAAAAAATTAAAAGAAAAGTATTTGCAGGTTTTCTTTTGGGAAACTGAACAGATTGGTTTTTTTAATCATCCCAAATTTCTCCCCAAAACAAGACTTTTTACACCAATGATGTCATGGGGCTGTGAGTTATAGATCCCAAGAACTCCAAAGAGTTGCAATGCAGGAGAATCCAAAGTTTAGCATCATGGAAATACTCTGATCAGAGCAAAAAGCTAGGCTTACAGAAAGAAGGTGGGATGAATGGAGGTTGGCTCTTTTTATTCCATTTCTATTTGCACAACATCAAGAATATATGAGGAAAGTATCTAATGTGTTGGCTGTGACCCTGAAGCAGAATGGAAGGAGGATTTGGACAGGAGTTAACACAGGACAGACACTCATACACTGGTCCATGGGTGGCTATCTCTCAACAATCAAATCACATCTATTCGATACATATATGTATATATTCAAGAAAAAAAATTTATATCCAGTAGAATATCAGTTCCCAAGGGCAAGCAATGTGTCTTTTTTTTTAATCCATCATCCAGAAAGGAAGAGCCCACCCCCTTTTCTAAAAGGTGTAAATAAATACATGGTAAGTGTTTAACAAATGTTTGTTGAAATAAATCGACTAAAAAGCAGCTCTTAGACTGAGATTCATGAGAACCCTTCTAGGCCACTCTTAGTTCACTTGCAAATGATTTCATTTATATTTCAATTTCTTCATCCTTAAAATGGGAATGATAGCTGCACTACAAATTTCACAGCATAATTATAAGGATTAAATGAAGTAATTTATACAATGCTGTACTATAGAAATTAAAGACAGGGCATCACACGTGGGCTAATTAACCCTGGGCAAGTCAACGTCCCAGTGCTTCAGGCAATTTTCTAAGATTTCCAGTTGCAAAGCAGCATTCCACCTTCGTTCAGAGAGGGACTTTTGTCTCCATTAAATAAACCCCAACACTAGATGGATGGATGTATATACACACATTGTTATTATTCAATAATGTCCTCCTTTTTGTAATCCCACGGACTACACTGGTGCTGGTATATTGCATGTTATGCTATATAATACCACACTGTCCATGGGGTTTTCTTGGCAAGACAAGAGTGATGTGATTTGCCTTTTTTTTTTTCTAGTAAATTAAGGCAAACACAGATTTGTTCACAAACAACTAGTAAATGTCTGTGGTTGTATTTGAACTCAGGTCTTCCTGACTGTAGAGACATTGCTTTATCCACTGAGCCACTTATCTGTCTCCATATGCACATACCTATATGTATACATATACATATATATATATATATATGTGTATTATGTGTATGTGTGTATATACACTGACCAGCATATATATAAACTATTATTATTCTTCTGCTGTCTTGTTTCATGGGAATTCAATCAATATGGGACTCATTGACATTTGCAGCCAATTCACCCTTTAATCTGTGAGATATGTATTCCCATCTTTCTATAAATTTTCTATAGATGTTCTACTCAATCTGCTGAAGGCTTTCTTTCTCTTTTTTAATATTTCCTGGATACTAGGACAGCATTAGAGATGGCCCTCTTGCTCCTCACTCTCTCTTTACAGATCAGATCACTTCCTTTTCCAGTCACATAAGTCTCAGTTAATATCTTTTCTATTTTCTCTCCCAACATTAGCATTGGGTTTCAGTGTACTTCCACCCCCCCATGGATGAACTATTACTTTTCCCTTTAGGGCACTGGACATTTGAATTCTTCTAAGATCATGGGACCCTACATCTTCATGTAGAAGTACCAAAAGATATTTGTATTTTTAATTAGCTTCCACAAGAGAGAAAGTTGGGATCATTAGCAGTGTTGCACAATTATTATGAGCCCTTCCTATAAGCAGTGCAAGATACCATTTATAACAAAGGTATGATCCAAGGCAAACAAATAAAAAACCAAGTACCTTTGTAGTTACTTAAATGTCCACACTGGCAACACTACTGTCTTGTTTTTCCTTGCACCATGAAGCCTGTTCTCTCTCATTGCCAGAGCTAACCCAGGATCTTTCCATAACTCCAGACTCCATCTGTTCCACCTGGTTTCTGGCTGATACTTAGAAGAATTGTGTTAATTACCTCCTTGAGAGGAAACACATCTACATAGTAAGTACTAATGATTATTCATTTCTTTTCCCCAAAATCATTCTTGGCTTATCATCCAGGATTTCTTACCCCTTGTGAAAGCTTTCTCTCTGATATATGACAATGAATTTATGATAAGTGAGTTCTGGTCCTCCCCCCATTGGTATAATCAATCATAACTCACCCAGACCTTTGCATCTTAGGTGCTCCCTGTCCTTAGCCTTCCACAAATCTTCCATAGAAGATCTATCTACTCAGTGTGCTAGAGACCTTTCTCCCAGCCTTCTTAATATTCTTCGGATATTAGTATGTCATTCCGTGCCTCTTTGCCCTTCTTCTCTATAGGAGGAGCCCACTCCTTTTTTAATGGTATAAATTCTTCATAATATCTTACACTACTTCTCACATGTGATATGAATGTGGCAATAGCAACTATCTTCTGCAAAATGGGCCCATGTGATACAACTTTCAGTCAGTTTTCAATCATGTCCAATTCTTCCTGAGCCCATCTGGGATATTATTGGCAAAGATACTTGTGTAGTTTGCCATTTCCTTCCCTAGCTCATTTTACTGATGAGGAAAGTGAGGCACACCAGGTAAAGTGACTTGCCGAGAGTCACACAGACAAGAATTGTCTAAGACCAGATGAAAACTCAGGAAGATGAGAATTTCTGACTCTCAGGCTCTGCCTTCTACCCACTGTGCCATCTAGCTGCCTTATGGCTTCAATAATGAGCAAAAAGATCATGGTGCCAGAACCAGCTCAAACTCACTAAAGAGAGCCCATTTTGTTAAAATGTCAGTGGGAGCATTTACACCTTATAAATGCTTGATTCATTATTTTATTGATTGTCTAAAAACTTAATAAAGTGATGGAGAAAAATGTTAATCCTGCAGATTAAACTTCAAAGTACTTCATGCAATCTTTTTTTTTCAGGGAGCCAGCTGTTAAACATTTACTAGCACCCTCCTGACTAGATCTCTTTGAGAGATGCTGCAATAGATGGCACAGAGGATTTCACTAAATCTTCCTGGACCTCAGCATTTGTAAGAAGAAGGAGTTTCACTTGATGGTTTGTGAGGTCCCTTCCAGCCACTCTCCTTAACTCAGGACTCAGGGTCCTTCCTTCATGGTGAATATCTCCTCCATTTTATAACTTGCCTTCTTAAAAAACCAGAGAGAGAGACAGAGACAGACAGACAGACAAAGAGAAAAACAGACAGACAGAAAGACAGAGAATGTTGTAGATGAGAAAAGGTAAAGGCAAGACGCTGGTGCAGATGAGGAATTTGCATGATGCTCCCCTTTCCTTTTGTGACCCTTTTCTGGCCTTCCATTATAATATGTGTATAGGGAAGACAATGACCTTGGACAAGTTGTCATCCATGAAATAAAGAGGTTCACCCAGATGATCTCCAAGGACCTGCCCTTCTCAGAAATCTATCAAACTCTACCTCGGTGCTATTGCTCAGTTTTATCGGTGTCAGAAGGTGCTTTGTAAACAATGTTGAAGATCTCATATCGAAACTCCGTGAACTTCTCCATGTCAGCAAAAAGCCAGCTAACCACCAAAAAGAATGGCACAGAGCTGCTGGCCTAGGTACTGAGACTTCCCATTTAGCACATGTGAGCTCGACATTCATTTTTCTTTATCTTCTCCCACAACAACCTCACTGGAATGAATGTTAATTAATTTTGCAGCCTTCTGATTTTATTTATGTGCACTGGATGGATTCATCACATTGTACCTTCTGGAGCATTTACAACCACTAAGGGAAAAATGCCCATGATTCCAGGTTTCCTTCCAGGGCACCTGACAGAAATTCAAGGGCAGAAAAAAACACTTGCATTACACTTGCATTACACTTGCATTTATCATTGTTTGTGGTCAAAACTCACAACAGCTCAGAGTCCTTAAAATCAAGCCGCTCACCAATAGTAGGATGCTAAAAAGGGGGTAAGGGGCAGGGAATGCCCTCACGCTACCATTACTGCCATAAGCATTACCACCACATAGAATAAAAAACACAGAGAAATATAACCAGCAAAGTCAGCACACTTAAGAAGGAAATGAATTGGAAGCACTGCAGGAAAGATACTAACCCTTCCCTTCCCCAAGTATCATTTTCCCCTGATCCTCACACAGCTCTTGATTTAATATCTCTCTGATGACCTTCTCATGAGCATTACCATAATCCACGTTGGTGCCTCACAGACTGGAAGAACCACAAGGGCAGGAAGTGAGTTTGCCTAAGCAGATCCATTTTCTGCACTGCACAATACAGTGTTCAGGGCTTATTATTGTTCTGTTGTTTCCATTGCATTTGATCCTTCATGACCCCATTTGGGGATTTCTTGGCAATGATACTGGAGTAGTTTGCCATTTCCTTTTCCAGATCATTTCACAGATCAAGGTTACAAAGCAAGGCTCACTGTGTGAAGTGCCTTGCCCAGGGTCACACAGCTAGTGTCTGAGGCTGGATTTGAACTCAGACTTTCCTGATTCCAGGACCAGCAATCTATTTACTATGATGCCTCACTGCCATAGCCCTGCAATATAGATGCTATTATCACTCATTGTATAGATAAAGAAACTGAGGCTGACAAAGAGAGCAAGTAAATGACTTATAGACTTATAACTTCAGAAGTGGAAGAGACCTTAAAGATGACTGAGCCCCAGTGACTTATGTTACAGATGACCCTTGATACGTGACTTGTTCAGGGTCACACAGTTTGTAAGTGTCCAAAAAAGGATTTGAACGCAGTTCTGATTCTTGATGCATTCTACCGCACTAGGATAAAGAGCTAATAAATATCTGGGATGAGAAATAAACTCAGATCTTCTGAAATCACAGCCAAGGGATTCTATCCACTGGAGCGTAATCCCTTTGCAGAGCACTCACATGTTTCAGACAAAGTTTTGCATTCCCTGATTATTACTGTCTATGGGAGGTTTGGAGCCTTCTCTGAAGCACATGTAACTTGATTTTTCCAAATCAATTCCTTTCTGCCAGGGAGAACAGATTTGCTGGCATTCTAAAATGTGCATTTATAAAAAAAAAGCATATAAAAAATCTCTCATCGCACCCCCTTCTAAGCTACCCCCTGGCCTGCTGCTCATCTTGGCTAAGCCTTGCCTTGGCTCCAGTTCCAGACAATCCTATAACAGCAGTGACAGAGAGGTGCAGGTGACTGTCAAGGAAATATTATTCAAAGAAGAAATTATACAGTGATTCACAACAGACTTCTCAGCAGTCTTAACAATTAGGATTTTTTTAAAAAAAACAGAATATCGAGTTAAAGTTTCTATACCACAAGTTATCACTCAATGTCCTAAAGAAAATGTTTTAGATTTTTTAAAATTTATCCTTTTCATTCATCTTTCTTTTCATACTTATTTTCTACCTCTACCCTAGGGGGAGGGAAAGAGGAAATACAAAATCCTTCCAGTGAATAAGTATAATAATTCAAAACAAAGTCTCATATTAGCTTTGTTCTAAAAATGTATGTCTCAATTGTGCATTGTAGTATATCCCCTCTCAGGAGTTGAGGAGCATTTTTACACAGGTCCTCTGAAGTCATGGCTGATCATGTGATTTACTCAGTGATTAAAGCTCTTAAATCCAAGAATTACTCTATAATATTGCAATATTGACACAAGAGGGTAAATATCTCCTACTTCTCCTTATTTCACTCTGCTCACATTTCAACTTCCTTTGGGAAGGAAGATAGATTATTGATTTTTCCAAGGTCAAGGAATCAGATCATTAGAAATGGAAGGGGGGTTCTTAGAGTTTATGTTAACCCACTATTTTTATTTTCCTGTTGACAAAACTAAGACCCAAATGGTGAGATTGAATTGAATCTTTTTTCAGGACCATAGATTCAGAAGTGGAAGGGAATTCAGATGCCGTCTAGCCAAAACGTCTCATTTTAAAGCCAAGGAAATTGGGTCCCCACTGAGGGTGTAAGTGACTTGCCCAAAGTCCCATTCGGAGTAAACAGCAAGAGCAGAATTTGAACCCATATCCTTTAACTCCAGTCATCTTTCCACTGCATCTTACTCCATGCTAAACAGCTAGTTACTGACAAAACTGGAGGCAAAGACCTTATTTCCTGACTCCTAATCTGGGGCTATCGCAGATAAAACAATCACCAAAGCAAGATAATGGGATACATTTTAACTCAAAAGATTCTCTGAGAAAAATAAATATAGTTCTTCTCCACCTTTGCAAAGGAATAATATGAGTGTGGGGGGATGACAAAGGTTCTTCTATTCCTACAGAAACTAATCTCCGTATGAGAATGGTACACAACCAGCTTTGTCAAATAATGTAAGGTGCTGCCTTGGGAGACAATGAGAGCCCCATCGTGGGAAAGCTACAAGCAAAGGCTAAGTGATTGTTATTAAGGATGTTGTAAAGAAGATCCCTGAACTAGGTAAGAGTCTGAGCAAGGGGTCTCTAAGTCCTTCCTGAGGCATAGTCTACTCTGCAAACATTTTTCTTTAAAATGGAGTATGGCCAGCAAGCCCTACCATTGGAGGCTGAGGCTGATGGATTGCTTGACCCCAGGAGTTCTAAGTTGCAGAAGGCTAAGCTTATTGGTTGTCTGCACCATATAATAAGCTCTTCAAAGTAGAGGAAGTGCTTAATCTGACCAACCCAGGTCAGAAACAGAATAAGTCAATGTTTCCATATCAAGCCAGTAGTTGAACTGGATCCATGAGAGGTCATTAAGCATCCCCCCCCCCAATTGATACAAGGGGACCTAGTCTCAATTAATAAATAAGCAAATGGATAGCTATAGTAAAAAATAATATAATGGTTGTACCCATAATTAATAACACCAAGAAAAAACAAAAGGGTAGGAGTAAATGCAAGATAAAACTTTAATTTCCAAACTATTTAAATTTTAGTAAATTCCACATCTATTATATACTATACCATATAGATATAAATAAATATTTGTATTTATTGTTTATGCTCTATGTCTCTCAGACTCTTTTCTATGTACTTAGAGTTGTTGCTTTTAATCTACTAGTCAACACATGTTTTTCTTCCATCCCATACTCCTTACCTTGCCTCACTTCATTTTCTATGTATCCATGGTGTTTACTACAAAAACCTTTAGGTGACTATTTTGTAGAATCTTCATTAACTGTGCAGGTTTTTTCCCCAAAGGGACAACAATTGCTAGTATATTGATCTAGCCAACAAGTTTTCTATTGTCTAATTTGTGCAAGGAAATAAGTCATTGGTTGAAGTCAAGTAGAAGGGACAAACTACTCCCATACAGAGATATGTGAAATGAAAAAAAGAAGGGCAGCTAGGTAGCATAGTGGAATCAGAAGCATCTGAGTTCAAATCTGACTTCAGACACTTATTAGCTATGTGACCCTGGGCAAGTCCCTTAATCCCAATTGCCTCCAAAAGAAATGAAATGATAGGTGAATTAGTTGTTACTGTAAAGATTACTTCTCTCTGTTCCAACAAGCTGCCACTTTTATTCCCATCCAATTCCTGGATAGGTAGAGAAGGTAGACATAGAGAAGCACTTGTGGTTTCTTACCCCAGTTTAAAAGATTTTTTTTTTTTTTGCCTCTGCCATACTCCACTTCCCCCAGTCTGTAGACTTCATGAGGGAAAGGATTTTGTCTTATCAAAACTTTGTATCTTCCCTTAATAAATGTTGAAGTTTCATAAAAAGCTATTTCATAAAAAGCTAAAGCAGAAGAACTATATGTATGGCTTTGCGAAGTAGCAGTTTTCAGCTACTCAGAGGTCATACTATCCAACCGAGGTCTGAGTGGTAATTTTCTCCGCAGTAGTTACCCCACCTCACCTGAAGATCTATCTCCAGTGCTGGGGAAAGCAACTTCCTCCTATCTCAAGGAAGGACATTCAACTTTGGAATAACTCAAATGAATAGGAAGTTTTAAAATATCAACATTTCAGCATACTTAGATAACAGAAAGGTAAAGAAGAATATAAATCACTTTTGAATACAGAAAGCACAAAACACTAACAAAAACATACTTGAGTCCCTCTTTTAAACAATTAAATTATTTTCATATAGCTTGTTATGTTAACAAAAATAAATTCCTTAGCAACCTCAGGGTCATCCTGAATTGCTTTCTCTACCTCATCTACCCTCTCTACTCTATTTGCCAAGTCTCAGCAGTGCTATTTTTCAACTCTCACGTCTGTCCCCTTCTCTCCACCACCCAAGTCCAAACCTGTATCACCTCTCACCTGTATTATTGTAAAGTCTGATTGTTTTGCTTACTTATGGCCTTCCCCCCTCAGATCTACACTTTACAAAGCTGCTGAAGTGCTATTCCAAAAAGAAGGTCCAATGGATCAAATATAAAACTCCTGTTTGATATTTAAAGCTTGTCACCAACTGGTTCCAGCCTCCTCCTCCCCACCTTCCTGCCCTCTACATTTCAGCCTTGTTGGCATTTACAAACATTTCATCTGCTAAGTGTCCACATGAGATTTTTCCTGATATTCTAGCTTCTAGTGTTCCTGCACCCCAAGTTACCTTGTACCTTTATATCTATATAAGCCCATTATCTTCCTCTATGGAATATAAGTCCTTGAGGGCAGATAGTTTCTCCTCCTCTTTCACTTTTTCTTTCTTCTCCTTCTCTTCCTTCTTTTTATTCTGCACTTTATCCTCTTCTTCCTCCTCCTTTTCCCCTTGTTTCTCCACTTTCTCCTCTCTAGAACCTACCATAGCACCTGGCAAGTAGCAGGGATTTAAAAGTTGTGGATTGATGTCTAGCACCAATGACACAGTTACTTCTAAATGACTACTAAAAATGACTTTTTCTACCTCTAAAAGCAATGCTTGGGGAATGAAAAAAAAAAAAAAACACCAAAAATCAATATGAAAGACTGGAAATTCCCAAACCTTCTTCAGATGTTCTTGGTAAAAACAAAAACCAAAAAAAAAAAAAAAAACCCCACCACCAACAACAACTAACAAACATATTCAAATATAAAGGTGATTACTAAGTCTTATTGAATGAATTTGTCTGTCTCACCCCCAGCACCACTGAGAGCTGATTTTTTTTCACATGTTGATTCATGAACAACATTTATTAAGGCACAGGTATGTTGCCACTTACCATGGTAGAGGGAATATCCAATTTCAATTAAATTATAAATCTTTTGAAAAGATAATAGAAGCACAGTATCTAAGTATCTCAATATCTAAATAATAGATATTTACATATCTTGGTATTTTGGGATAAGATAGAGAGAGAGATAGAGGATAGATAGATAGACAGATGATAGATAGACAGACAGGCAGATAGATGGATAGATAGATAGATAGATAGATAGATAGATAGATAGATAGATAGAT
>JAJPUD010001165.1:63466-107760 GCA_023553655.1 Myrmecobius fasciatus | reverse complement strand
GATAGATAGATAGATAGATAGATAGATAGATAGATAGATAGATAGATAGATACAGAAGGATATGAAGAAGCAGCTTGATACTTGGCTAGAGAATAAGCACTGAATATAAGAAGATCTGGTTTCAAAGTTCAGACTCTTATTCTTATTGACTGCATGATCCTGTACTCTCTATGGAGTATTCTCTAAATCATTAAGTGGCAGAAAAGTCATCAACTTGCATTAGAAGAAAAATTTGGGGGACAGCTAGGTAGCACAGTGGATAGAGCATCAGCCCTGAAGTCAGGAAGACCTGAGTTCAATCTGGCCTCAGACACCTAATACTTCCTAGCTGTGTGACCCTGGGCAAGTCACTTAACCCCAATTGCCTCAGAGAAAAAAGAGAAGAAAGATTTTCCTCACTTGGAAGTTCTTTATGTTATTGCAATTACAGAAGCAGTCCCAATCCTTATATAGATATACGTATGTTAGAAACATACATATTTCATGCTTCTGTAGTTCACTATTTTCCAAAGCACTTTCACATATTGTGTGACTTTGGGCAAGTAATTTCTCTTGCTTGATCATGTTTCCTCTTCAACAAAATCAGTAAGCTAGTCTAGTTGATCGCTATGGCTTATTTCAGCTCTAAAAGCTATGAAAAAACCTGTTTCCTTCAAATCATCCTAAGGGGTAGAGAATACAAGTGTCATTATTAAGCTCTTGTGCCTCTAACAGTTATGATTTCTCCCAATAACTCGGGTCATGGCCTACATAGACATTGGTGTTAAACTTATTTTACCTCTGAGCAAGTTTAGAGGACTGAATTGACTCCAAGCTCATCTTCCAACTCTAATGCTTAATTTAAGGAACGATGGCCTGGAAGTTTTGTTCCCATTGTTCTCTCTCTCTCCCTCCCTTCCTCCATTTTCCTCTCCTCCCCTTTCTCTAATACACAGATAGATAGATATGAGCACACATGCTAATATTCCCGTTAATTATTCATATTAAGTAGTAGTTGTTAATATGTTACTAATTCTGCTTTGTCTGATCTCCCTGGAGATCAGCCTCCCTCATTTGGCTCCCTTGAGCTATTTCAATTAAACACTAAATAAGCTCCTATGTGCCAAATATTCTGCACAGCCATTCATTTCAAAAGTCCATTTTTCACTTCACAGTACCTTCTGTACATTCAGTTCATAAACATTCATGTTATATTTTATTTATATTAATATTCACTTTATAGTACTATAGACAGGATTGACCCACAAAAATGAAACTTTTATGTGTGTTCATATCAGTCACGAGCAGGCAGCCATCAGCAGTGCAGATCGACCCCTTTGTTCTGGGGCTAAGTTCCAAGATCTGCTCATGGCCACTCCTTGACAGTTAAGTGATAAAGTAAATAGAGTGCTTGATCTAGAGTCAGGAGAACTCATCATCCTGAGTTCAAATCTGACCTCAGATACATACTAGCTTTGTGACTCTGGCCAAGTCACTTCATCCTGTTTGCCTCAGTTTCCTCATCTGAAAAATGAGCTAGAGAAGGAAATGGCAAGCCACACTATAAAAAGATAAAAAATAATTCATCTAGAGAGATTTTGTAAAGGAACAATTTCCAGTCACAGTCATGTGGAAGCAGGTCCAGAATCAATGTTTCATTAAATTGTCTTCAACCTTGTACAGAATCTGGAAGGGGAAAACTGGAGAGGAAAGGTTTAGGGGCTGGAGGAAGGGGGGCCGGGAAGACATGCCTTTTGACAGTATGAGAATTAGATGTAAAAGGGCTCAGGCCATGAATCGAGTCTGAGCCAGAAGAGCCAAGACTGCCGCTTGCTAGCCGGGGGTCCTTAAGCAAAGGGCTTGGTCTGCGGGTGCTTCAGGCTGGCAAACCAAATGTTCTCTTAAGGCTCCTTGTGCCTATCATGTGCCCTCCTGAGGCTCTTTCCCAGCCCTAAACGGGTTCTTTCTGTAAATGACAGCACCATATTTCAGGGGAGAGGCCTAGGGGAAAGACCACAAGCCTTAAATGTGCCAGCTTTGGTTGGGTTTAAAGCAAAAAAGCATATTGGCAAAGTTGGAGCGTATTCTTAGCTGAAGCCTGGGGGGGGGGCGGGGCGGGCCGCTGGACTTTTATAGCCCTTGGGCTCTCTCCTCGAAGGGAAATGCTGAAAATAGAAGACTGGATTATATAAAAAATTCATTTTTCTCTCCCTCACAGTTTCCTCAGCAAGTGTGGGCAAAGAGAAGTCCGGGAAAATGGGGGAAGAGGAAGAGAAGGAGGTGGTTAGGAGACAGATTTGGAAGTGCAGGTACTGTGGATGTCACTTAGTCCAATCATCTCACTGACATAAGAAGAAACTGAGTCTCAGAAGCGACCTGCCCAAGGTCACCCAAGGAGTCAATAGCAGAAGCCAGGTCCTCAGACTCCAAATTCCCATTCATCCCATCTCCCCCCCTCCACCCCTCGCCCCCCACCCCAGAGGCCACAATCCACAGGCCACAACAGGTCCCCTCCCAGGATGGGGACTGGATTCCCTCCGCTTAGGCACTGTTCCCTTGGGCGGCTAGGACAGTCGCCTCAGGCACCCGCCCAGGGGAAGGATGCTCAAAACCCTGGTGGCCAGTCAGGACACCCAAGGGCCACGCCTCCAGCCCTGATCCTCCTCTGCCCTTACTCCGGCCCCGCCTGCCCGAGCCGGGTCCCCTTCCGAGCATAGCGCAGTGGAGAAGCCCCAGCCCTTCGAGGAAAGCAGGGTGCGGTTCCCTACTCCTCCCCTGAGCTTGGGGATGGGGGAGAAGGACCTGGACCAGCCTGCCGTGAGGCAGATGTGAGCAGCCCAGAAGCCCAGCTCCTTGCCTCCAGCCCTTCCCAAGGGCTTTTTTTTTTTTTTTTTTTTTTTTTGTGAGAGACCTTCGCAATTATCGAGTCCGCTCCCCTCCCCCACCCCCACCTCAATCTACAGAAGGTGAAACAGCTTCAGTGAGGTAAATGATTCTCCAAGGTCAGCTTCCCAGGAAGCGGGAGGAGGGATTCGAACCCAGGTTCTCTGACTGGAAATCCAGCGCTGTCAGTGGAGACTCGCCCGCCGGCAGGGGTGGGAGCCGCTGCCTCCCGGCAGCCACCTTCCTCCCCACCCCCGATGCCAGCCCTTGGCCGGGGTGCACTTGTTACTCACCAGCCTGGCGCTGCGGCAGTGTCAGGGCTCCGGGCATCTCCGCGCCCGCCTCCCACCTCAGCATCCTGCCTCCCGCGCCTCCCCGAAGCCCAGAGCTTCTTTTCAGCCACAGTCCACGCAATTCATCCTCCTCCCCAGCCTTCTCACAGAGAAATAAAACGAAACGCGGACTGGGCAAAGGGGTGAGGAGAAAAGGGAGAGAAAGAAAGGGGGACAGGCCGAGGAGCAAGGGGCCGCGGCGTCCCCTCAGACTCCCTCCCAAGTTGTCGCAGCCGCGCTTCCCCGCGAGCCCGGCCCACGACTGCAGCCGCCGGCTCCGCTGGCCCGCCGGCCTGCCAGTCGCCCCGGCTCTAGGCTCCCAGGACACCGCCCATTCTCTTCAGCTCTAGACTGGGGACCAGAACCGGGAGCCGCGCAACCTCGCTCCTATTGGTCGGCTTCCCTGCCGGTCACCGGAGGGTAGGCGGTGTCATCTCCGCATCTCCCCACCCGCCACCCAGACTCGGGCATCCAGTGGAAGGGACTCGGGGAAACGAGGCTGGAGCCTGCGCAGTTAAAGTGCTGCTGCCCCAGGTAATTGGGCTGTCCGAAATGGCAGAAATCCACTTGCCGGGATTTGGCGAATCCCCGTCGCCCTCGCCCTTTGGAAAGCCAGTCGAGCTTCCCCTAGATTCTCGGCGGGGGCAATTATCCCAAATCCCTTGGAGGGCTTTGAAATTGAGGGGAGCGCCATCATAACACCCCCACCCCAGCCCTCGCCTTCCTTTTACTTCAATTCGACACCTGAACCCGGGCTACGGGGGACAAAGCCCGTGGTCCGTGGACTCAAGGAGCTTATGGGCCCCAATTAAGAGCTTTATGGAATGGGAGAGCTGCGAGGGGCTTCAGAAATTATCTAGGTCAACCCTTTCCTCCTAACAGAAAGGGAAACTGAGGCTCAAGAACCAGAAATAGGATCGAGGATTTTCAGATCCAGGCCAAAATTCTTTCAGTAATACCCCCACATCCGTTGGTATACTTTTTTTTTTCAATTTGTTGTCACTTCCCAGTGACATCCTTATTGTCAGTGCGCAGCAAAGCCAGGACTAAGGATTTACTACGTCTTTCAGTTCCAAGTAAGTGTTGCTCTGACAATAATAAGTGCTTTCCCCCACTGCTACCGTTGCCTAATGAGCCCCCCCAACATCATTATTGATAAAGAAATGCATATTAGAGGAGCTAAAACATATGGACATATTTATATATGTCTATATGTATATAGGCATATATAGACATACACATATACAGATATATAATGTAGATCATCACAGTTTAAAACATGTTCCACCTGTACCTCCATTGAAAGGGAAAAAAAAAAAGTAATGCTTTATTATTGATCCTTTCAGTATTCTCTGCATACTATTACAGCTTTTGTTGGTGTGAAAGTACCACAGGATACTAAAAAACATCAATATGTTCTGTGTTCTTATTAAAGTGTTGGAATGAGCAGCGTTAGTGCTAGATCAAGAACAGAAATATCACATACGGTGGAGAAGTTAGGGAAGTCTCAATCCAAGAGGTGGCCCTTGAGATGATCTGTAAAAGAAAGATGGTATTTAACAGATGAAGAGGACAGACAATGAGATCATTAAAAGTAGAAGCAATATAAAGTAGGAGAAATATACATTAGGATGATGTATACAAGGACACTGAGGAGGCTAAATGGAAGGGTTTCATCTGGGAAGGGAATTAAAGGAGATCATCAAGATCCTTCTGTCCCTCTTAGGGACCATCTGGAGATAATTTCTTGGTTGTCTTTCCCAAAGGTACTGATTTCAGGCCAGGTAAGAAAGAGCAGGCTGAATGGGGAAAAAATGAATATCATGACTTGAATTACAAATGCAGAGGCAGTGACAGTTTGGGGTATAGGAGATAAAAGACTGTTGATAGAAAGAGGCAGCATCTGACTGTCAGAGCTAAAGAGTAGCCGTAGCTGTGCAAAGTGGTTGATAGCTCCCTCGGGTTATAAAAACATAAAGATATTTGCCTCTTGTTGATAATTGTGGCATTGTAATTTTTATTGGAAGCTGACCTCTGGATGTTTGTGAAGAGTGTTAGTAGGATGCAAGCAGGGATATGGTAGTAAATGTTTGACAACTGACTCTCCAAGAAAAAAAAAATAACGTGACACATTTTTAAATTTAGTCTACATGAGAAATATTTCCTCCATCACCTTTAAAAAAATCCTACAAAGCAACAAAACAAAAAATTAAGCTCTGTTTGGTAGTGTTTATTGATGAACAAGATGTAAATGCCCATATTAAAAATTTAACAATCAGCTCACCAGAGCCAATTCAAATTGACCCTCGAACGCTATTTGCTGCCATCAGTATGTGTGTGTATAAATACTGTATGTGTCTTCCAGACAATTCAAGGGCATGTTACAGTGTGGACCCCTAGAAAATGGAGAGGGTGGGTACTGGGCAAACAGGAGACCATCTCAACATTGAAAGTGTGTTGGATCCCAGTGCTGATTCCCACAGAGAAATCTGAGCTTCTTGCTGGCAATGATGACCAAGCTAGAGTAGATAAGGATATCTGCTTGGCACAAATTGGCATTCTACATGGTTATCACTTATGTGATACTTATGACTATTCTGCACTGCTTTCTTTTTCATTCTTTTGCACTTATTCCATATCTCTCGAATAACCTAATCCATGTAGTCTTACAAACACATTCAGGTTCTGTTTTATTTAAATCACAGATTTATAGCTAAAAGAAATTGTCGAGTCCAACTTCTTCAGTTTACATTAGATGCCTGAGATCACCTAGCCAGTTTCTGCTGGGTAGGATTAAGAGCCAGGACTTCTTGATTCTAAATCTAATGATCTATCCAATATACCATTCTCCATCTTTCTTTTTTTGTAGCTGTTCAGCCATTTTGTTCATGTCTTACTCCCTAGTGACCTTACTTGGGGTTTTCTCAGCAAAGATACTGAGTGGTATTCCATTTCTTTCTCCACCTTTATTTTACAGATGAGAAATTTGAGGTCAACAAGGTTAAGTGGCTTGCCCAGTGTTGAATAGCTAGTAAGTATCTGAAATCATTGGAACTCGGGGTGATGAACTTCTGTAGTTCCAAGCCTGGCAAACTAGTCACTATGGTGCTCCCAAACTGCCTATTATAAAGTACATAGTTCTGGGATATTTTACAGTTAGGGAAACTGAGGCTTAGAAATTACTTTCCCATGCTTGCACACCTAATAAATATGCAAAATAGAACTTGAACCCATCTGCTACTTTTTTTCCCCAATGAAATCATGCTATCAAATCTTCCCATCCTGATGTTCCCTATGAGGACCTGTTCTGAAAATGTTTTACCATCTTTAAAGTTCTGTGTTTTGGGTTCCTTTTCTATACTTGTGACTCCCCTGTGCTGAATTCTCTGCCTTAAAATGGTGCTATATGTATAAGCCAAGCATAGTGAGACACCTTGGGCTTTAGATCCCCTAAGAAGGTCCTGGGGATCATACTTTTGGCTCTTGCATATAGCCTTACAAAGGAAATATCTTGGCCATTTAATTGTATTTAGAGAGGCATCTCAGTTCAGAGATAGAAGAGGCAAGATTCAAAGAAAGTGACACCTAAAGTAGCCTTTGAAGTGTTTTAGGAATAGTATTATTCCCATTTTCCAGCCAGAGAAAACAAGGGTCAGAGTGACATGATGGGCAAGATCAAACAATTGGTGAGCAACAGAGTAGAGATTTTGCATCTTGACTCCTGCCCAATCCCCTATTCATTACACCATGCTGCCATTCTATGTCCAAAGGCTGACAAGCTGCCACTTAGGACATCTGTGACCTTGGACTCATTACTTGTATCAAATGAAGTACTGACTACATATAAATATTAGGCTAAATCACAAGATAGCAAGCTGTTGGTGGCTTTCTGACTCCGGTGTTTTTCCCATCACCTCTCAGATTGCAAGACTGATTCTTGGAGAAGAGCCCTGTTTGTCGAGCGTCAATGCCACTGGATGCTATGCTATGTTCCTAAAGGGCATTGGATGAACTTGAGTCGACAATCAGCATAGACACCAATGCATTGTCAGAATAGGGATAATAACGTATGAACCTCGTGGGATTTGTTAAGATTTACATGAGCTCAAAGGATCATACATTTAGAGCTGGAAAGGGCCTTACTAATCTAGTCCAGCCTCCTAATTATACAGGTAAAAAAAATGGAGGCCCCATCAGCTTAAAGGATTTATTTGAAAACTACCAATAAGAAGTGGGTCTGGAATTTGGACCCAAATTATTTTTATGAAGTGTCATGGTTCAAAGTGCTATGTAGAATTATTATTATTATCCAATGTCCCATAAATACTAGATCCCAGAAGACCACTTTTTTGTTAAATTTAATCTCTGGCTGATTACCTAACATGATGTTTTGACTTTCCAGAGCTCAATTTCATTGTAATAATAGTTACTCACATTTATATAGAACACTATACTTTACTGACTACTTACAACTCTGTAAAGTAAGCAGTGCAAGTAGTATTATCTCCATTGAAGAAAGGAGAAAAGCCCAGAGAGAGGATGTGATACACCCATGATTACACAGCTAGACAGTGTCAAAGCTGGGACTGAAACCTTTTGAGTCCTGTGCTCTTCCCAATACAACCAACATAATACCATGTTGGTATTCACAGGAAATAATGATGGTAATTGATTAATCAGAAAGATAGTAATGGTGATGAGCACTTCTATGTTGAGCTTTAAATATTCTATCCTCCAGAAACCTGAGAAAACACAGGCAAATATATTAAATAAATTCTTGCCTGCTTTGCTCTTGCTGTAGTTCAACGTCTTACCTCAAATGGGGAGACCAAATGGATGGTCTGACTGTTACTTAATTTTTCTGTTTAAGTAGATTCTTACCTAACTAGATGTAGTAGAAAGACAACTGGCCTTAGAGTTACATTACTCACCAGTACTCTGAATTTGGGGTTTTTCCATTTAATTAGTCCTTTTCTCCTGGACAAATCCCATACCCTCATTGAGCTCATAGCAAAATGAGCTCAATGTAAAATGCAGCACTGAAAGTGGTCATTCTGAACAATCATAACATATATACAGGGTATCCCAAAAGTTTTGCTAAAGTTTTAAGCTTTTAATAATGGAAAACCACACTAAGATTTTTGGGGGGATTTGTGCATATATACATGTGTGTGTGTGCATATTTATGTTTCTTACTGGAATAGGCCTTAGGAGTCTGATCCAACCCCTATATTTTACTGATGGAGAAACCAAGACCCAGAAAAGTCAAGTGTCTTGCTCAGTCAGTGTAGTAAGTAACAAAGACAAAATTGGTATTCACATTATCTTATTTCAAATCTTCTCTGCTCTCACTGTACTTCAGGTTGCCTGAACAGCTATTAAAACAAAAAGAACAAATATATATATATATATATATATATATATATACCTATATGTGTACATGTATATTTATACATGTCTGTATCGATGGGTATATATACATATACATAGATAAATGCATGTATAAATGACTGTTCCATGCTGTTTCTTAGGGTGTTTCTTAGGATTCCTAAGCATGGAATAAATAGACAGCTAAACTCAATAGTTAAGAAATCCTGGGTTCATTTCCTACCTCTGCTACATACTGTGACCTTAGACAATTTACTTCATCTCTCAGTGCCCCCTCACCCAACTTTCTAGGACTCTAATTTAGAGGGTTGTTGTCTGCATTGGTAGAGAGAATTAATTCATCTGGAGTTCCTTACACCACCAATGAAATGTTCCCTAAACCAATGAAATCACACTCCCACCTGGCCAAAGATCTGTCTCTATAGGTTTAACTCTTAAACTCCTGGAGAGCAAGGATTGACAACACATTCTTTGAACTTGTAGCCCCAACACTCAGCAAAGTACTTGTCCCTTGTAGATGCTTCATAAATAAAAATGATTTTGCACAGAGAAATTCTATTCCTGACACGACCTGTGTGACTTTTCCCATGTGATTTTCTCTCTCTGGGTTTCCTGGCTTATAAAATGAGGGTGTTGGAGTGGGCAGCTTGCCACGAGGGCCCCATCTAGGTTTTGATATATGACTACACACTTAGATCTGCACTTATATCCTTTGTTTTTTTTTTTCAAAATGTGAGGCTCTTAACATCTTAGAAGGAGGGAAGTTTGGTTATTTTAATAGAAAAATAAAAACAAGAGACCGGTTTTAGGAAACACAAAAGCTTGTGTCTGCATACAAGGCTGTAGAGCTTTCCTGATTAGCAGCTGTCATTCTTCTCCTCCCTCCCCCACTGAAGTCCGCCTCCATCGGAGGAGACAGAGGGCCCCTCTAAGAGGGAACTCCAGCGTCCCCCGTGGGGCTTGGCGGAATCAAACCCTTGCTGAGCACTTGGGGGAGCTCGAATTACCCCGGAATACCACGGCTGCCCCGAGAGCGAGAAAGCCCAAGGCTCACAAGGTAGCCATGCTCCAGAGCTCCCTTCCCGCCCCCAATTCGCTGCCCCCACTCAGACCAGAAGCGTGCAATCTCTCCCCTGGCCCTAGGCCCCGCTGGTGGCGCAGGCAGGCGGCCAGGGCGGCGGCCAGGGCAGGGCCAAGGGAGCCCGGCTTCCTCTCCCGAGGCGCACGCAGAGCGTGGGTGTGCGGAGCGGGGCGCGCACATCTGGGGAAGAAGCCCGAGTGGGCGGAGAGCCGCATCTGCTGCAGTGGGCGGGCTGTCGCAGCGAGGAGCCCCCGCAGCCGCCCCCGCCACCCCAGGAGTTTGCTGGGCCGGTGCGGCAGCTCTGCAGAGCGACTGGTTAGTGGGGAGAGCCCTCCGGCCGCCGGCTCCTTCCCGGGCTGCCGCCGCTGTCCTTTGCCTGTCCCTCTCCCTCTCCGCGTTTGCCTACCGGTGACAGGTTGTGGGGCATGGGCAAAATGGGAAGGGGAGGGGGCGACGCTGGGGAGAGGGTGGGCTTGGGCTTGGGAAGTGACGTTTGTTGTAGCTAGCCCCGGACCCCCCTTCCCCCCTAGATCTTCCAAGCCGTTTGGAGAGGCTCGAGGTGCCCGGGGGGAGGGGGCGTTGGAGTGGGCCAGAGGGGGCGAGGGAAGGCCGCGTGGCCTGCTGTGCGCTTGGTTCTCTGATCCGACCTTGCATGACTCGGTGTAAATCCCCAGATGTGTTATGTCGATTTGACCTTTCCAGCTGCTGACTCCAAGGACTCGGTTCTTTTTCAGTGTCTGTCCGAGGCTTGGCTTTGCCCTTTCTCTGCTTGTTCTGGCCCCTTGGGGCCGTGTCTTGTGTGTCACCGAGGATCCCTTCGTGCCCTTGCCCTCCTCCGGAGCTGCTTGAATAATGTAGCTTCTTTCTTCTATTTAGTTTCTTTTTCTTCTTCTCGGCACATGAGATGCCAGGAGAAAATAAGATCTAGGAATGATGTGGCGAGTTACTGTGTGTGAAAAGAGTCCATTGGGACAGTTGGAGAAAAACCTGGAGTGGGAATGGAGACCTAGTTCTCAGCAAACCATTTTCCTTCTATGGGCCTCGGTTTTCACATCTGTAAAAATGAAAAGCTGCTGGGGGAGAAATGGTAGGCAGTGAAAGGAGAGTGACATTGGACTGGCTCCAAAGGAGCTGTCCAGTCCTGATGATACAGGAAACCAGTTGTGGCTGGAGACTCATTCTTCCAGGATCACCATAGATTTGGAACTGAAAGGACCCCAGAGGACACCCAGGGCAATTCCTCTCCTTTTTACAGATGAAGAAAGCAGCCCCCAGTTATTCAGCCATTTGCCCAAGGTCACACAAAGCAGTAAGTTCAGCGGTGGAATTTGAACCCAGTCATCTGAGGGCAAATGCCATATTCTTTCTGCTGGATTCAGTGGTTTCTTAACAACCTGAACAGCTTCCATTCAAACAAAGGCCACCAAGAATCACTGGCTTTGGCTTTTGGCGTGTAGCTGGCTTGTTCAGGAATGGAGGTTGTTCCATTCTCTTTCTATTGGCATGGGGACTTTTGCTGGCATGTTTCCTTCTAGACCAGAGGAAACAATATGTGTTTCCTGCAACTGATGGGTTCCTTCCTGAGAATCATAGATGTGTCCAGCAAAATGCCATTCATCATGTGGTTTCTGATCACTGAAGAATCCAAAGGACTGCAACAGGATAGATTAACAACAGAAATCAAATATAATAGGGAAAAATGCAAAGTCCTTCACTGGGTTTTTTAAAAAAAAAAATCAGTTTATGAACATGGAGCAGGAAAGAACTTTAAAAAACCTTTATATTTAAAAATTTGGGTGGATAATCAGTTGCAGATGAATCAAAGATATGATATGGCAGAAAAATGTTAATTTGCCCTTGAACTTCATTGAGAGGAGGCAACTGCCCAATAAATAAAGAATAAGGGATAAATAAATTGGATTGCTAATTTAGGAGTGATCTAGTCTAACCATTTTATTTCATTAAATTTATACTTTCCATGAAGAAAAAATCTATTCTTTTTTCCTTCCAACATACCCTTAATTAAAAAAAAATCAAAACCCTTGTAGCAAATAAGCAGTCCAGTAAAACAAATTTCTCCCTTCTCCATGTCTTAAAGATGTATTTGCCTTTGGCCACCTGAATCTGTCAGGAGGTGAGGAGCAGACTTTGTCATCAGTCTACTGGAGCCCTCTTGTTTTATAGACAAGGATACTTATTCCCAAAGGGATTAATTGTGAGTTTACATAGGTGGTAAATGAGAGAACTGAGATTCAAAACCAGATCCTTGGATTCCTAATTCAAGCCTCTTTTCTTTCTAACACACTGCTGACTTTTCCTTCTCTTCTTCATCCCTGATCAGATGAAATTTAATAGATGCATAATTTACCTCCAGCTAGGGCCTTGGAAGTCATTGAGCACAATCCTCTTCATTTTTTAACAGGCAAGGAAACCGAGACCCAAAGAATTTAGTTGGATTAGCCAAGGTCACAGAGTCAATAAATGTTGCAGCTAAACTGAACCAGCTCTTCTGCCTCTCAGTCCCATGCCTTTTTTCACTATACCCTGCTACCTACTTTCCCTTCCCTTCCTCTTCCCTCATCTTCTAGATCAAATATACACACTCATATTCATTTCTGGGTATCATATTTTTAGAAGAAGTATGGAAAAGGAATAGGACATTAAATAAAGGTGGCCAGGGTGCAGAGATAATTCAAAGCCATTGTTAAAATGACAAGGATCAATTGAAAGAACAAACATGTTTAGCCTGGAGAAGACAAGTCTTTGGAAAAATAAAAAAAATGAAACTTCAAGAATTTGAAGAGGGTATCACATGGAAGAGTCATTAGATTTGACCTACTTGACCCTATAAATCAGAACTTGGAGTGCTGGCAAAAGTCAAAAAGACAGATTTAACACAGAAAATTTCTTATGAAATCGAGCTATCCAAAACTAGATGGGACTGCCTCAGAATTCCCAGTTTCAAACTCAAATCTTCAATGGGAAGCCAAAAAGCCACTTGTTGGGGATGTGATATATAGGGAATGAAATCTCTATTCAAGAATGGAAAGGACACAGGACTTAGTCAAAAGACCTGGATTTGAGTCTTCAATCTGCCGTTTACTACTCCCTGTATATGATCTTGGATAAATCATTTCTCTTTTGGGGGGCCCAATTTCTTCATCTTATAATGAGGACATTGGACTAGTTTATGTGATTTAGGTTGTGAAGAAATGATCCATATTCTTCTGTAGATTAAAAAATTGAGTCTTCAAAGAGTTAAAATGATTTTCTCAAGTTCATACAGGTATAAATGGTACAGGTATAATTTGAATGCAGGATTGCCAATGCCAAATCCAGGATTCTTCCAAATATGCACATTGTCTCTATTGCTGCTTCTGGCTCAGAGCCTCTTGCCCTTTTATAATAGCTTGCTTGGGGGATTGTTTTAAATCTGGAAACCATATAAGATAGCATCTATTGACAGTTTTTATGTTCAGACCTGAAATAAGATCACTTTGTTGGATTTAAAGCAAACCACGAAAAGGGCATAAAATGAACAAGCAAAATTACCACTGTGTAGTAGCAAATGAAATGAAATTATATTTTAGTTAATAATGATCATGTGGATTCACAAACTCTTTCATACCAAAGTTATTTTTAGTGGTGGTATATATATATATATACAATCATATATACATATATACATACATACAATACAAATATATACATACATATATATATATATATATAATTAATCTGTATATTGAGAGGTCTGATTTTCCATTTGCATATATATAATCAAGTACATTGATAATCATGTTAGTTTAGTTCTCATTGACTGACAAGTTTCTACTTTAAAATATTTATGAATTAAATTGTTAATTCTTATCAAATAGTGTAACTTAAATGAACTTTTGTTTTGTTTTTAGAACTTGGTTTTATGTAGGAGAGGGAGGTTGATCTACTGGATTCATAGCCAGTTTTTGAAGGCCAGATGATTTGGATTAAAATGCTGCTTTTGACATAGACTAACTGTTCAGCTATGGAACAAGTCACTTTCTAGCTCAGTACCTTAAGAAACTCTCTGAGACTGAATTCTAAAAGACTTGCCAATCTCTCTTGAAATCAGAAGGTTTTGTGGTATAGTTGTGGAGCCAGAAGACAAGAGTTCAAATGCAGCTTTCATGAATTACTATCTGTTAGCTCTGGGCAAGTTATATAACTTCCTGGGGCCTCAATTTCCTCCAAGCTGGACTAGACAGTTTCTGGGGTCTCCCCATTCCCTGATGAAATCACAACTCCATATCAAAATAAATATTAAAACTAAAATATAAAAAAACAAAAATGCTTCACATACAAAAAGATGATAAATCTCTATATAATTATCCCTTCCATGCCCTTCCCTAAGTGCTCCTTCTAACAAGGAAAAATAACCAAGTAAAATCATGAATCAGGCTTTTTTTCAGCATTTTAGAAGCAGTACCTAGGTGGCAGAGTGAACAGTATGTTGGATTCAATCTTCAGAAGGCTTGAGTTTGAATTCTACTACTTACACTTGCACGCTCAACAGATTGCCTTCCCCTCTTTCACAGTTCCCCATCTGTAAAATAAGGATAATGATAGTACTTGACTTGTACAGTTGTCCAGAGGATCCAAGAAGAGAGCCTGTGAAAAACACTTTGCACATATGAAAGCAGTCTATCAATATGAGATGACATCTCTGTGGTCATTTCCCACTAATAGAAGTGTCAGCCATCCCATACCCACTGGGAGCTGTTATAGTCAGAAAAAATGATGCAGTCCCCAGTGGTCAGTCCGCTGAAATCAAGAACAGACACATGCTCCACAGACCTTGCAAGGTGACTGCCCCACCTTTCAAGAACAGGGATCATCTTCCCAACACAACAGGACACAGGCAGTGAGACATTAGTGGGGGAGCTCTGAGAATGCTTAACACAACCTTTCCCAAAACATATCAGATCGAGGTGCTTTTTTTTTCTTCCTTTTTAACAGATGGTTTATTTTTTAAACTGTTCCTTGGGGCAAAAGGTAATCTCACAAAGGCTGCATTCTCTTTATCAGCCATCTAGCCATTCTTGCTTTGTGGGGCATGTTGCATTTAAACAAAATGAAACCATCATTCTCTTTTATGCTCTTGACATTGTACAGGCAAGTAGCTCTTTACAACAGTTTAGGGACAGGAAAGAGAAAATATATTGGGCATATTTTATGGATTGGGGCAGTTCATGATAAGTACCTTGATTAGATTATCTCTCCATGTGCATCTTAGAAAATGCATATTTGACTCTTAAAGTGCCGTCTAGTGTGTACTATATATTGCTTAACATACATATAATTGCATTATGTTTAACTGTGTATATACCATATATATGTATATATGTTTCTATTCTATATGATGTGCTTTGGGTTTGTTGAGGGAGTGATATAGCTAATTCCACAGACATCCTCCCCTGATGCTTTATCATTGAGTGACAGGGACCCTGAATTTTCAAACAAAATACAAATCTGACAAGTCTTACTAGGGTCTGTATGTTTAGATGCCTGTATGTGTGTAAGTTTATGTGTACTCTGTGTGTGTATATACTCTTGGGTATGTATGTGTGTATCCTGAAAACAGAGGCTCACCACCAAAAGATTGACCATGGGTGCTTTTATTTTTAGCCACAGAAACTAATGAAGGCACAGAAGGACTCTGATCCACTTTTGATGGAGAAAAGATTCATGTGGATGAAATCATGGTTCTTTTAAAATACTGATAGAAGTGAATGACTAGCTACTGAGAAATAGAAAAGGTTAAGCCAGATTAGGACATCCCTTGTTATTTTGCTATTGCCCCCCTTCCTCTCTCCTCTACCAGCATTAGAGAGTGCACCAAGGAAAGTCCAGACTTTGAGATACACTATCAGAGACTCGCTGCTCTCTCTGTGCATTATGTTGTGCTAGAAGGATTATTCATGAAGAGACAGGACGATAAGGTGCCAAAGGTAAAGATGAATGTTTGTTGAAAAACTGGTGGCTGACTGACCCTCCTTGTGGGAAGGTAGGAGGGAGGGGAGAAAAGGAAAGGGATAAACTAATAGAAGGATTAGGGGAAAGGTATAAAGGGGAGGGAGGGACTCTAAAGGGAGGAAGATTATTGGTGGGAGGTGGTCATCAAGAGCAAAGTACTGGGGAGGGGGGAAGGGAGAGAGGGGAAAGGGAAGAGAAAAACTGGTGGCTGATGACAAAGCTGGTCATTATTCTTTAGCCATTAACAATGGCCCATCCCTCAAATGTATATGCTAAGAGTTAAGGGAAGCCATATCCGTAGTCACTGGGAAAGCCCGAGTGCCATGGTGAGAAGGAAATATGAAATTGAATCTGGGCCAGCCATATGTACTATAGAGAGAAACCACTGTGAGAGGTGTGTCAGGATGGTCTTTCCCATGCTTTGCATTTATTTATCAAGTCCTTATTCATGGGGAGAAAACAATTGTGTTGAAATTTTGCTTGACATATTTTAACAAGAATTCATATCCAGAGCAGTGGGCTCCAAGGCAAGATTTGGAGAAATCTTGTTGTATCTCTCGTGTGTTACTATCCACTGGAAATTCTGAGCCTTCACTGAAACCCAGGAAAATTGATTTATTACAAAAATCAATCATTATATGTCATGGGCAGTCAGAATATGCATTCATTTTTTGGTAAATTATATTCACAATGGTTGTTCTCCACCCTACCCTCTGCCACATAGAATCTCCTGGTGTTCACTAGACAGCTAGGTCACCTTATCCAGCATTGCTGGACAGAATGGAGAGATGGGAGATATAACCTAATAGAAGAGATTAACAATAAAAGCCTTCCCTGGCTCCCTACTCCAGGGGGAAAAACCCTACTGCTTTTACTTTGTTTTCTGTTAAAGGAAATTAGCTAAAATGTCCTCCCAATATCTAGGTTGCATTGTCTAATTAGCAGAGACGTTTTTTGCTATTTCCTCTGTTTCTTAATTTTGTACAGTGCCCTGCCTAGCACCATGGGGGCACTTACTAAAAGCCATTCTACTATTTTCAAATACATAGGAAAACTGCTTTAGCACAGTGGATTTTTACAGTGGTAAAACTTCATAAAGATCAGAAGCCATCATCTCCTTTTCCTCCCTTCTTCATCATCACCTTAATCATCTACATTATCATCATTGTCATTGGGACTTTGGTCCTGTTGCCATATGAATAACATCATGATAAGATACAGTTATTAAAATCCTCGGTCCTCCTATGAGCTTTTATCACAATGCATTTTAAGTCATTTTCCTTATGGCTCAGTATCTTTATGGACTTTCTTCTGTGTTGTTTGGAAGAAGCACCATGTGCTTATAAAAGGATTTTCAGGGTGGGGGGAGAATGTCACTTGTAACTTGCGGGAACCAGCATTAGGGCAGCTGAGAATCCTAATTGAGTTGATTTATGAACAGAAAATTGCCACTCTACCAGGTTTTCGCCCCTCCTTGTGACTGCCTGCAGCCTTTTGTTGATGTGCTTTTTTAGGACCTGGATACTGTATGGAGTGAATAGAAAATGTTTTTTAAAGTCATAATGCCCAGATCCAATCATTAATTCACTATACAAGTAGATCTAGTTAGGGGGCAGTTTGTGCTTTACACAATCAAATGTGTCCTCATAAGCTTGAGGAACAGAAAGGCTCAGCGAAAAATGTCCCCACACTCTTCACATCTCCCTTTGTCTCAGTAACTATGGTTTCTGTGCAAGGTAAAAGCACACATACAAAATGAGGGTGGAAGATTTTTTTTTTATTTTGGTTAACAAAGAGACTATATGAGATTGTAACCTGAAGATAACAATAAAGTTTATTTATTTAAAATAATATTTGAAAAGCTTAGACCAAGATATTGATTTTAGTTTCAGATTTATGATCTTAAAAATTATTCATACAATAAAGAAGAAAAGGATTGTACCTTCCTGTTCTACAAAAGAAGAGATTTGGGCTAGAAACTCTTAAGATTCCCTTCTAGTTCTAAATCCCATCATCCCAAAATAGTTTGTATTCCCCCATGCAGTCTTTATTATAATTAATCTGTGTATTTTAGCATAAGCATTTTTCTCTTATATTATAGAACAGAACTCATGAGGTAGAGGGCCCTATCTAATTTATATTTTGTATAATCTGAGTACTTAAAGTGCTTTGCAGAAAAAAAGGAGCTTAAAATATTTGTTATTGTTAAAAAATTGTTAACTAAATTCATCTCTTCAACCCATACCAATTTTTTTTAATCTTCTGGACTTCAGTTGTATTGGAAGGGAGAAGATGGAAGAGATGGAGTAGGACAAAGCTGGAGCCAGCTGAAGCCTTAACAATCCCTTGAACCACAGTGGATCCCATCTACTTTTCATTTTGTGCGATACTACTTCGATTCTTCATCTCCAAAATGATGAGGTCTGGCCAGGTGATTTCTAATGTTCCTTCCAGCTCAAAATCCCCTGAACCTAGGAGTTCCTCCAAAGAGAAATTTCCAGTTGCATATGTACTCTGAATTTCAAAAGCTTAGTAACTTTTAGTTTTTCATCCACACTATAGTTGTACCAGGACACTATCCAGGGTACTGAACACCTTTGACTGAGATTCTCTCTGATCCACTAAAACAGAACCTTCTGATGTTTTGTCAGATTTACTGTTTCTGTAGGCCTCTAGCTTTATTCATCTGAGAAGGAAGCATGATGTAGGGAAAAGAGCAATAGATCAGAAGATTTGGGTTCAATTGATAGCTTTGTTACTTCCTTTCTTCCCCTGTGACCTCAGACAAGTCACATACTCATTCTGGGTCTGACATTCCTCATCTCTCAAATGATGGAGGATGCACTCAATTCCCTGCATTAAGTACAAACAAACATGAGATTCAAGGTCTGGTTGTAGAGATCTTCCATGACAATGAATCTACCCAAATCTCTTTAGCCTGACCCTGAAAGCATCATCAGCCACTGCTTCTGTCCAGTCATGTGAAGGGAAGAAGGAGGAAAGAGGTAAGAATTGGACAGAGAAGACATACCATATATAGCACTCAAAGCCACAAGCCAGATGGAAACAGATCATTGGATCCAAGGAACAGAGGATTAGCCCTAACAGAAAAGGAAATGAAAAAATAGCTGAAGCTGGTTATCTCCTGATAGACGTTACTCAAGTCAAAAACCTCAGCCCAGCCAACCTCCTTGTCAATAATTTGAGGAGCCTAGATTAATTTCTAATGTCCTCTATGTAAAGCTTTATTTGTCTTTCTAATCATTTTAGAAGTTCTTGCTATTAATCTATGATCTCTGGCAAGTCCCTAGTATTGTGTTTCATTCGTTATATTGGTTCATTTTCCTTCACATTATACCTTGAATATGTCTTGGTATTTTTTCACATTTTATTCTTTTGTCTTTTTCAGATTTTACTCTTCTTTTTGTCTGTATGATCCTCTTTCAGTTAATCTGCTTATTGGATTGTTTTGTTGTTGTTTTTAATACAGGTTCTTTAATGGTCTTTTAGCTTTTCTCTTGCATTGACTGTCACACATTTGGGAAGCTCACTAGGTAGCTCAGCCTTGGGAAAATCTATGTAAGAGTAGAAAAGAGAGGAATTCAAAATGGTGGAGGATTCCTAAATGTGAATCATAGGGAATTCATAAAAAAAAGATGAAAGACCAGAATATCAAAGAGAGAGCCTAAATAAAAACAGTCCACAAATAGATTAACCAACAGAGAGTATCATAAAGGCAAAAAGGAGGAGTACAGCTTTAAAGAAAAAAAAAACGCATTAAACAAATGGTATAATACGAAGGAAAATGAACTGATATGATTCCATGCAAAGGAGAATCCTGTGAATTACACACAGATTATGGGACAATGCAAGGAAGTTCAGAATCAGAATTTTTTTCAATAAGTAAAACTATTAAAAGAAAGAATTGGAAATGATTACAGGCTAGGTATCAGAGCAATCAACACAAAATTCAAAAATACAAATACCAGAATGGTAAAATTTGGATGTATAATGGTGAATAATTCCAAAGAAATGGAAGCTAAGAGAGAGAATAAGAGATTTGAAAAACAAAAATACTAAAATGGAGGGAAATTTGGCAGAAGAGAGGCAAAAAAGAACAATAACTTTAAGATCACAGGTTTCCCAGAGGAATATGGCAAATTAAAAAATCTGGATACCATAGGTCAGGACATACAAGAATTCCATTCAGGACTTCTGAATACAAAATATTGATTTTGAGATTACCCATAGAACACTACCACTAAACCAACAACAAGTTGTTTCACATTCAGATTTAATCATTTCAGTAACAAATTTCATAAGCAGGAAAGAATACCTAAAAATATGAAGGGAGGGTAATTCAAATCACACAAGATTATTTCACATACACACAAACATACACAAAGCAATGGAGAGAATGGAATAGTATATTCTGAAAAAGGGGAGGGAAAAGCTCCATTGCAAAAAGAACACATTCTCCAATTTTGATTTTAAGCATCAGTTTTTAAAAGATAAGAAATTTGCCAAAGTAAAAATAAGCATTTCTAGTTAAAAAAAAAAAAAGACAAACAACAGAAACAATAACAAAAATCAGACATTAACAGACTTTTAACTTCCAAGGACATAAACAACAATAGTACAAGAAAAATAAACATAAATAGCAAGAAAAAATTATCTGGTATATAAATTATTTTTCTAAAAGAAAAAAATTGGGGGCAGCTAGGTGGCGCAGTGGATAGAGCACCAGCCCTGAAGTCAGAAGGACCTGGGTTCAAATCTGGTCTCAGACACTTAACATTCCCTAGCTGTGTGACCCTGGGCAAGTCACTTAATCTCAATTGCCTCAGCAAAAAGCAAAAAAAAAAAAAAAAAAAAAATATATATATATATATATATATATATATTGATCTGTGGATTAAAAGAAAGAATAGAGTGTCAAGGTTTAGAAGGGATGTAAAGCACTAGGAAAAGATGATGTTAGAATCAGGAATAAAGAAGGGGAAAGAATCGATATAAACCTCCATGTATTAAATCTCCCCAATTAAGTAGGTTTCATGGGAAGAAATAACAGAATGGGAGTGATATGACTGGAATGTGGAAGAAATAAAATAAAAAAAAAAACAAAAAACCAAAAAGGAATAATGATATACATCTACTTGGTCCATAGGTAAATAGGGAAAGGATAATTCCTATGATTTTTCAACCAAGTAGAGAAGTGCCAAACTAGAACAGAGGAAAGAAAAAAGGAGAACCTGAGACAGTGGCAACAAAGAATGTCATCTTATCCCAGTAGAGGACAGGAAAGTTTTCCACTGTGGAACAACATTCCCATGAGAGAAGAGGTCTAATCTGCAGTAAGAGACCTTATGATGGATTCCACCTGGGATCAATTTATTCACTAGAAGACTATGAGATCTGAGAAATCATGGGACCTCCACTTCATCACATTCCAAGCTCAGACGAAAGTATGTATAAGTGCCCAAGGGTAAAAAGCACCAAAATAGCTGAAAGGGTATTTAACCAGAATTAGAGTAAATTACCTTGTAAATGGAGAGCAAGCTTGGGAATGGCAAAGAGGAGAACTAGTTTACAATGTTCAGGACACAAAGGGACTTCTATACAATACAGCTTTCAGCTGCCCATTGCTTATCTCATGAGTTGATATTCCTGAGATTTACACACAAGTGGAAAAATGGAAGATAGGGCAAGTTATTCAAAGGAAATAGTACAAAATGTTCACAGAAGTGGAATTTGCACAGAGGGAACTGGTGAATTTCAAAGATTTATTTTCATAAACAATACAGAATAAAGGAGCAAGTAAGGGCATTAATTAATCAGAAAATAAAATTCGGAATATATTTAAAGGGAAAAGAAATGAGAGAACAAAGCAAAGGAAAACTTGTTGGAAAAAGGCATAGTAAAAGAGTTATTAAAAAATGAAGGGGAGAAAAGCTGTTAGACTATAATTTGCTTAACTTGGTGAATGAATAAAGGAAAAAGAAATAAAAGAGGAAGTTGATATAAATTAATTAGAACAATTTGAAATAGGGCAAGCAAATGGGGCAGTTGAAAACCTATGGAATATAGCATTAAAATAAAATAAGTGACATAATACACAGTAATTATAGGAAAGACATACTAGTTTAAAGGAGTAAGGGGATGAAAATCAATGAAAAATAGGTAGAGGAGAACACAATCTTAGCAATCACAATATTAAACATGAATAAACTTAATAATTCATTGAAATGAAAATAGTAACAATAGACAAGATAATAAAATACATTTAAAGAAACATATAATAAACATACCTTTAAAAATAAAGTTAAATACACAATGGAAATAAGAAGGCAGAACACAAATTACTATATACCAGGTATATCCCCCAAAAAAGGGAATTAAAATCCTAATATTAGACAAATAAAAAACAAAATTTTCAAAATTAAGAGATATGAACATAAAAACTGTGTCCTGTTTGAAGTAATTACAGAAAATGAACCAATAGCAATACTAAACACATATTTACTAAATGATAAGCATGGCAATCCATAAAGGAAAATTTAGCTGAATGACAAAAACACAAAGTGATTGTAGGAAAGTTTAATGTTCTGCTCACAGAGCTGGACATACCTAACAAAAAAACAAAATCTATCCACATCTATGATTGGCAGTTCTTGTATTTCTATAGGAGAGAGAATAGTGTGTAAGGCCATTGAATGCCTCCAGAATATTTTAGACTTTAAAAGATGATCAAAAATCTAATTTTTTACCTAATTTTAAAGAATCAATTTAGAGAATACTAGAACTTAGAGCTGGAAGGTACCATAGAGATCATGTGGTCCAACTCCCTCATTTTTATGGAGGAAGATATGTAGGTCTTAAGAAAACATGGACATATGGGCTCAAAGACACACTGAGAGATTGTAGTAGAGCTCAGATTTGACCCCCAGTTTTCTGACTCCCAATTCATTAATATTATCAGTTCTAATTCATGCTACCATATTACCCTTAAGAATGAGTTGATCCAGAGCAGATTATAATGAGATTTCCCAATAAGCGTATGGCTCTTGTATGTTGAAATATTGATATTTATATTTCAGAAAAGGAAATTTGACTGGCCTAAAGTCAAGAAAAGGAAACCATCCAAAGGATTTTTCTGTCCCCTGATCACCTTCAACAGGGTAAGATCAAAATAATCAGGGGGTTTGCTTTCATTTCAATTTATTAAGTACTCATGATTTTCAAGTCTAAATTCTGTGTTGTTGATGATGATGTTCACCTTCATTCTCCAAGAGAACCATGGCTTCAGAAAAGTAGCCATTGTGAATTGGATTTAAGTGCAGAGGGCTGTGCACTCTCTCCTTCATATGACTCCAATTCCTGTTTTTTTAGGGTTTTTGATATAAGCTTTTGTAAATGTTTTCTGTGAGTTTTTCAGGTTCTGGTGATAACTCAGGAAGAAGTTTTAGAAAGTTCTGTGAGTGGATCTAGCAGTAAACAAGGAGTCCCTACTCTTACAAAACTTACAATCTAGTAGGGAAGATAAGATATATAAATTAAAAACCACTTTCAGACTACTTTGTAGTTTGTGCAAAAGAAACACAGAGAGACTTAGAATTGACAGTAAAAAAAGATCACTGTTGGCCATAAATCAGGGAATCTTCATGGGGAGACAGCATAAGAGTAGGTCTTGAAGATGGCATAGGATTTTAGTAGATGAAGTGGAAGGAGGAGTGGGAAATTCAGGAATGGGTAATAATAGGGATAAAAGCATAGAGAGATCAAGGGAGTAAATTGAACTTGTTTTCAAATTCCATATTAACTTTCTTTGCCATTTTCAGATGAAGAAGTTACATAATGATAGCAATATAATAAAGATAATTACCTTTGAATGACATCCCACAATTCCTAAGGACTCAAGAGGAAACATTCTATCTACCTGCCAGTAAAGAGGTAGGAGACTGAACTACTAAATTACTAAACTAGTTAGTACTAAACTACTCAACTACTAAAAACTATGGTTTTTAGAATGAACCATATTACTTTTTCTCTTTCTCTGTCTCTTTTTGCTAAAGAAATTGGGATTAAGTGACTTGCCTAGGGTCACAAAGCTAGGGAGTGATAAGTGTCTGAGGTCACATTTGAACTCAGGTCCTCCTGACTTCAGGGCTGGTGTTCAATCCACTGCACCAACTAGCTGCTTCTTCTCTTTCTTTTTATTGCATTTTAAACATGTCTAACATAGACCTTTTTTATGACTACATATTTATGATAAATTTTGTCTTCCTTGCCTTCTTATGGGATAAGGGAGGAGATAAGGGAAAAAAGAGAATTTGGATCTGAAGGAAAAAAGAATTTTTAAAATTTTACCTGGAAAAAGAATCTTATTGAGATTTTTACCACAAAGATAATTAATTCCATTTATTGGTTATTTGGAAAAGTATTAAACCTCAATTCCTTCATTTTTATTTTATCCAAGTTAAAGTAATTTAAAGTAATTGGCACTTTTTATGTAGACAATAAACTCGATCCAGAAAGAGGTCTGGACTGGGGCATTTCACCACATCCCTTCTCTAAAAGAGATCCCATTCAGCTCTGGATCCCAGCAGCTAGACAGATCATGCTCAGTCTTGGGGGAGCATGAACTCCAAAGAATGGAATTGGGTCATCTTCCTCAGTGTGGGACCCTTTGCAGCCACGCCTCTGGAAAAGTACTTAAAACTTCTATCTAGAGTCTTCCCAAAGCAGGACACAGAAAGGTCCTAAATGTCCAGATTACATAGAGTATTGCTGTTTATTTCCTCTGTCAAAAGAGGTATCTACCGGCCCCTCGAATTGTCAGAAAGTTTAACAAAAGGCTGCAGTAGCATGGTGGCTATGATGCTCTCCTGGAAGGCTGCTCCTTAGGTCATTAATAATAAGAAGAACAAAGATGAGATATTAATTCACAGTTCATTGCAGTGATAGATCTGCTTTCTGAATTTGACCATGGTTTTAAGTTTTTGTATTAATTTCTTATTTTATTCACTGAGAAATCAAATATTTTCTCGTGTGTTATATAAAGAGACTTTTCAGCCATTGAGGCTAAAATGCTTTTTATTACCTGTTAAGATAAAATAAATGTGGCTGCTGTGAGTTTGTATGACTTGAATAGCATCAAAGGTTGGCTTATTGGGGTTGCCATCTGCTTCAAGCAAGGGGCATCTTCCCTGACAGTCATTGATCTCTTTTAGTACTGGGGTGAGAGGGAGCCTAATGTTCAGAATCTATGACTTTTAGATTCCCTGTTCTGAATGTTTTTGACGACTTGGAAGGCTATAATTATATGTAGTTATAAATCTGTCATCTAACTTTCATTAATTTTCTTTAAAATGAATTTGAATTTCAGATTTAAAGTCTATACACTTTCTATCTATAGTACATTTGATCATTTTACAGTTGAAAAAAATGCTTGGGCTCATCTCTGCTTTTTCAACTCAACACACAGTCATTCTCTTTTCCTGTTATTCCCAGTGGAATATGGATGTGCACCTGTGAGCCAGGGGGCACAGTACATCCTGGTTCAAGTCAATTCAACCTTTACTAAGCATCTTTGGTCAACAGAGTGCTATGCTGTGTGCTGGACATACAGAGACAAAGATGAAATGATGGCTGCCCCCAACGGGCTTATATTCTACTGCTGAGGGAAGGGAGAGGGAGAGGGAGGGGAGGGAGGAGTTAAAAGAAGCTTGGTATATAGCACTTGGCCAATCCTAGGTAACTTGAGAAGAGAAAGAAGTGCACCATATTCTAAGGTCCCGTCCAGCTCTGACATTCTATGATCTACATACACAGGATCAAAGGATTCAGAACTGGATAGAATCTTAGGGAGAGCATCTGAGAAGCAGAGAAGTGAAGGCATCTACCCAGGCTGACGCAAGCTAATAAGTAGCGGTTCCTGGATTCAAACTCAGCACCCCGGAGTCTCTATCGGTTGCTTTTACCCGCCAGATTCCTCCTAGTGCTGCCTTCTTTTGTTCTGTATTCTAAGATTAAGTCCGGCTTTGACTTTCTGATTCAATCCTATCGTGATTCTAATTATTATTCCTATCATACTGGCATCTTGGAGCTACAAAATATTGGATAATCCCATCATCCTTTGTGCACTCACCAATTCTAGCGACCATTGTAGAGGGCTGCTAAAGGTAAGTAACACGTGGACAGACTTGGAAGGCCTGAGTCCATCGCCAATATACAGGTTTGTATTCTACACTTTTAGTTCCTTCAGGCCCATCCCAGAGGTAAGATAAGTCATGTACCTTGGACCACAAGGTCCTCTAGGTCTCTTGCTTCCCCCAAGGGACCTTGCACAAGATTGTTTCAGGATAATTCATGAGGGTACTCTTAGGATGTTCAATCCACACTGTCAGAGACTTAGCTACTCTGCCCAAGACAATGATCCAAACTGATTCCAAAGGATCATGATGGGAAATGCCATCCATCTGCAGAGAGAGAAATGGTGAATCTTGAGTGCAGATTGAAGCTGACTTTTCTTACTTTATTTTTCCTTTACAACATGGCTAATATGAAAACATGTTTTATGTGATTTCACTTGTATAATCTCATATTGCTTGCCTTCTCAAGGGGGAGAGGGGGTCGGAGGCAAAGAATCTGGAAGTCAAAATCTTTTCAAATGAATGCTCAAAATATTTATATATAATTTGGAAATAGTTAATGAAATAAAACCATATATTTCATTTTTTTCCCATCCAACCTTCCTTTGAAAGAAGAAGACTCAGTTAGTTCAGTTCAACTGTGGGTTTAATTTTCTCTATTTAAACACATAATATGATATGCTTTGGTCCCCAAAGCGTTCTTCAGAGACAGAAACCTGAAGTTCCAATCTAATGATATTGAATTGACTTCCCAATTTAGGACTAATCAAAATGAATTGTAGAGCTGTTAATTTCCACCTGGTTTTATGTCTCCTTCATAAGATATCTCTAACCTTTTAAGTCTCTTGTGTAATTATTTTTTCTAGCAACATAGAATTCTAATTCAAGCATTTATCAGCTGTTCCATTAAACAAGGCACAGCCATAGGAAAGTAATTTTTTAAAGACAATATTTTGATGCATGATGTTTATTAATTTTGAATTGTCCAGAGCTAGGTCAGTTGTCAGTATAAACGTTTTATGGGACAAGACATAGTTGCAATGTTTTTGCATGCTTTTTATTTTTAGGAAAATTTGAAAAAGATACTACAGCATAATCCAAGTACCAGTAATCTCAAGAGAAAGAGGAAAATAAAAGTTTGGACAAAAAAGGATGAGATGAAGAAACATAATTCTTCGACACAATTTAGACAAGGTCTAAATCTTTGAAAGAATTTTACATTATTTGACCTCTGTTTTAGGGAGCAAGAATTCATCTTATCTGATTAACCAACTAAAAGGAAGGTCCCAGGAACTTCTTTTCTATGTTTATGATTTTCCAAAAGTCCCCTCTTCCTTCCTTCTCACCCAGTTGCCTTCTTCCATGATCTCCTGCTTCACTCCTTTCTCACAGAAAGAGCTGACCATTCTCTCTTCCAAGCCAGACCCCCTATACTTTTTTCCTGTAAAAATGATCCTCCTCCTCCTCATCTGTATCCATATAACATTACTCTGAGGATGCAGAAAGGTTCATATGTTTAGATGTGATTTCCAGGTCCAGCCACGAAACTAGAAACATATTTGGCAGGCCTGTGGGCCTGTGGAGGAATACTAGAGAAAGAACTTGAGAGCTTGAACACAGTTCCCCGGACTTTTAGCTCTGTGCCACCCCTTTTTGGGCTTTCTTGTCACAAATAAGCGTTTTGCCATTTCCATCTCCCACTCATTTTACTGATGAGGAAACTGAGGCAAGCAGGCAAACCAGTCTTGGATCACAAAGACACTGAATCAGACTGGATTTTAATTCAGTTCTTCCCATCTCTGGTAGCACGGACCACCTAGCTGCCCATTGTGTGGTTACCAGGACAAATATAAATTCCTGTTTGGCTTTTAAGAAACCAAACCTGGCTCCTCCCTCCCTCCCTCCTTCCCTCTCTTCCTCCCTCTTTAGGTGTTTAAGTCTGGGCAACAAAGACAAAAATATAGTCAGGATAAAGTAAAATATTAAAAATATTTTTTATGATCCACGTTGTCTAAAATTAGCTTCTGGGTAGTCACCTGGGAATGAATGGCTGCCTATCACTCTGCCTTTAATCCCTTTTTCCTTTATTGCTTTTCACTCTTTCCTTGAATTCTTAACCTATGGAGTAGCGAACAATACCCCAGCTCAGTAACATAATCCCCATAGCATATAATGCACAAAGCTCTGTACTGGACTTGCAAGCGAGAAGTGGCTGGGAGGGCATGAACCCTGGAGGTATAGTCTAAGCAATGAATTTGAAATCAAACAAATAATTATTTTATTTAGCTAAGGGAATGACTTTTGTTGTATATGGTGCCCACTTGGTTGAACCAATTCATTAATTATTAGCGCTATGGAATTGACATGTGATTTCCTAAATACAGAGAAATCCCAGATGAGGAATGGCCTCCTTCCAAGTGGTCAGAAGTTTTTCTGCCAAAATTTTAAATTATTTTGCAGAGCATTGAGAAGTTCAGTGGTAGAGGTCAGGTTTGCATCCAGGTCTTCCTGATTTCCAGATTGGTTCTCTATCTATCATGCCATCCTACCTCTCATGATATGTCAAGAAAAATAAATGCTTAGAGAATCACAGAATTTCAGATTTGGAGGGACCTAAAAATCCATCGTCACTAGTCAGGAATTTCCCCTACAAGAACCTCAACAAATAAACATATGTCTTCCATTTGAAGACCTCTATTAATGAGAATGCATGATGTCCCAAATGAGTATCACCTTCCACTTTTGGAGAGCTCTAATTGTTAGGAAAGTTGTTCCTCTATGGACCTGGATGCCTTCCATAATGCTGCTTTCTGAGAACAAGCTGAATTTTTATTCCTAATGACATCTCTTCAAGTGCTTGGGGATCCCTTATGACATCTTCCTTTAAGTCTAATCTGCTCTGGCCTAAATAGCTTTAGTTCCTTAAATTAATCCTGATGTGGTTTGGCTTCCAGTCTTCTTGTTATCCTGGCTAAACCCTAGAATTGGATCAGGCCTTAGATTAATGAAATCCAAGCCAATAACTTAATGGGGATCTCCTTCAATATCTCTCTGACTAATGGGCATTTAGGCTCTGCTTACATACACCCCCCGGAGAGCATTTCATTTCTGGGTTTGAAATGGAGTGTCATGGATTGGAAGGATTTCCTTTGTATTACTAAATTGGTTCAACATGCAGCCATGTTGGGTTTTTTTATCTTGACATTAGGAGAACATTAGTGTTTCAAGTCTAATAGAGACTTGTATCTCTACAAGTGGTAGAGGTGCCACCTGTGGGCATAATGGGCAACAGAGGTGCCAGAGGTGGGGCAACATTTCTGCAGAAAAATATTTCTGGTTTAGTTTTAGTTTTGTTTTGTTTTAATAACATTTGCAGCACAAGAATAGATCCATCACAATAACAATTTTTTTTTTTTTGCTGAGGCAATTGGGGTTAAGTGACTTGTCCAGGGTCACACAGCTAGGGACAGCTAAGTGTCTGAGACCAGATTTGAACTCAGGTCTTCCTGACTTCAGGGCTAGTGCTCTATCACTGGGCCACCTAGCTGCCCCACACAATAACAATTTTTAGGGTGGATTATTCTCCATGGAAAAAGACTGAGAAACCCATATTTTGTGAAATATCTACTGGTGTAAAGCAGTAGTCTCAAACTTATATAGAAATAGGGACCACTAAATCATACATAAGGATCCCTGGGGGGCCACATATCAACCTGGAAGACCCGTATTAAGATCAATTGTATTCCACTGTAATTGAATTAACCTGTTAAGTATTTCCGAATTACATTTTAGTCTGCTTCTGTCTGCATTTGAGTGTAGCCTGTAGGTGATGCTTTTGACCTTTGGTGTAGAGGGCACAACCTCACTTGCAGAAAAAAAAAGACTGCTCTTAAAAATCTCCGTCATACAATATTGGAGTGTGCAGATTTCTAAACTGGTACTTGGTGATAAAACTATTCTTTGACAATTCATATTTCTGGATCACATGAAAACCATGTAATGTTCCAAATGTGTCAACATCATTGTTTTCAGTTTCATAGCGCTTTCTAGAGCTGTTAAAATCTTGCTGTCTGATGTGTCATCTCTCTCTTTTTTAGATAGGACATTAGCAAAGTGGAACCCAACCAAAGGATGGTGATCAGGATGATAAAGGAATGGAAATTATGCTATAGGAGATCCCATAAAAGGATCTAACATAGAAGGTACATAAGTTAAAAAGCATTAAGGGACCCTAGAATCTATCTCCTCCATTCCCTCCAATTTATTTTACAAAAGAAGAAACTGGACCCATTATGATAGAGTTGGATGACTCAGTGGATAGAGCCAAGTTTGCAAGATTTGAATTCAAATCTAGCCTCAAACACTTACTAGTTAGGTAATCCTGGATAAATTTGTCTCAGATGCCATAATAACCTCTCTCTCTCTCAGTTTCCTCAACTGTAAAATGGGGATAATAACAAGCACCTACTTTATGAAGATCAAATGAGATAATACTTGTAAAACATTTAGCACAATGCCCGGCACATAGCAAGTGCTTATTAAATGTTTATCTCCTTTCTTCCCATACAGATAAAGTAATGTGGCCCAACTTCTCAGAACTAATTCACGGCAAAGAATCAAATCTGCCTCTGGTGTTCTTTATCCCAGATCATGATGATAATTCATAATAGTGATTGTGTCAAAGCAAGCATTTATCAAGTGCTTCCTCAGAGCCAGGTACAACCCTAAGTCAAAGAAAATGGTGTTAATTAGAAGAAGAATTAGACCAGTCTCCACGATCTAGAGGGTAGACCAGGAGTCAATCAAGGAAGGTTTCCTATTGGAATAGAGATTTCTGCTTATTTACTAAGCTGTCCAGCAGTGGCAGCAACTCATTTGGTAGGTAATGAGTTTGACAGTAAAGCAGAGAAAGTTGATTTGACTGTTACAAGAGCTTCCTTGACTCAGCCAACTTGTCTATCTTACACAACCTCTGTTCTTTAACATGTGAGGTCAGTCCTGTGCATGGATCCAGCAGTGTACACTACTCTAGGAACAGTGTTTTCCTCTCCCTTCCAACTCGGACTCTTCCAAATTCAGTGCATCACCTTGATGTGGGAAGTGTTAAATAACCAGGTCACTGAGAAAAGTGGTGGATTTAGATAGGAACTTGGCTCCCCTGAAGAAAACCTTTACTAGTAGAGGTCCTGCCCAGCTAGAGATGAATGATGATAATGATGATGATGGCATTTTATAAAGCCTTAAGGTTTCCTAAGTGCCTTACAAGTATTACCTCATTTTCTCCTCGAAATAACCTTATGTAGTAGATAGTATTATTACTCTCCTTTTACAGATAAGGAAACTGAAGAATAGGAAGGTTAAGTCACTTATCCAAAATCATACTAACCAGTAAGGATCTGAATCCACATCTCAGGTCTTCCTGACTTCAGGCTCAGCACTCTTTCACCTCGTTAATTCTGTTAAGTATCTGAATTCAAACCAGAAAGACCAAGTGCAAAGAGAAATTTTGGCAGAAACTGGGATGGGGGAACAGCTTGGAGATAATTTAGAAGGGGCCATGTAACCATTTGATAGGGCTATTTGAAGGAGAATTACATTTCAAGTATATGGCCAAGGAGAGGCAACATGACACAGGGGAGAGAAATTAGAGGAGGACCCAATTTTGAATCCCAGCTCTCCTAATCAGTGACTGTATGACTTTCTTCTCTTTGAGGATCCATTTCATCTTCTATAAAATGAGGACACTGAACCTGATAGCTTCTAAAGGCCCTTCTGTCACTAAATCTGTGATACTAATATCTCTTATTCTAAGATGATATTTTAATATTAAAGATAGAAGATATCAGGCAAAGAGACAAAGTCAATTGTAGGACACAGCAGTTTTCAATAGTTTAAGGATGTAAAGATATGTCTCTAGAACCAATAGACACCATTTCATGGTGTGTTGAAGTAAGGGCTGCTCCTAAGTGTCTGTCATTGCATTTGTTGAGTAACTAAATTAGTTTACCTCTAGATGGAATCTACAAGATGGCAGAACCCACAAAAAGCAAAAAGCAAAAGCAAAAGCAACCACTCCTCCCTCACCCCATGAATGAAAGCAAACTCAACTCAATCAACAGGATATCAATAAAAAAACTTTGCCCAATGGCTGCCATGCTCGTTTGCTTATAAAATTGATGTTGGGGGGAGGTGATTCAAGACCAGCTCATCACTGCCGTTCCAAAAAGACTATCCTTAGGAAGACCACATTATTGACCCATTGCACATCGTTCAAAGAAACGATGGAAATTGTGCAAACAAATCCCTGTCGGTCTCAAACATTCAGCGACTCCCATATATTAACAAGACAGTGTGGTGGCCATTATCAAAGGTCACTTTGTAGGATTATAGATGTAATGTTTGGGGGAGGCTTGGGCATCATATAGCCACTGCCAGCATTTTCCAGATGAAACACTAATTCCCAGACAGGTTGGCTGATTTGACCCAAGTCATACAGTAATGAAGTGACAGAGTCAGGAAATGAGCCCAGCCATCAGTCCGATGGAGCGTTCTTTCCATTGTGCCACACCTTAACTCTCAAAATCCCAGGATCCTAAATAGCAAGTTTTGGAGCTTGGATTCAAATCTGGGCCTTCTGGCTCTAAGGTGAATGAGCATTTGAATCACATAATGCAAAATTCAGATCCAAAATGGAGGATATATAATCAGGCAAACAATAAGGTTGCCTCTTAGGAAGTGCAATCCCAGCATTTCCTAGATTTTAAGGGAGTTTCAATACCTCCAAGGACCCCAGACACTTGCCTGGTTAGAAGGGAGCAGAGAATGTGTGTTTTTGTCTATTTTTTCTTTGTAATTGACAAAAGTGGAAAAGGGGATGAGCGATGATTTGCCACCCTTTGAAGCTGTCCCAGAACCTGGTATCATGGGAACAGATAGGCTTTCTCTGTGGGTGCAGTCCAGTTTGTATCACCAGTCTCACCTAATCAACTCCTCCAAGCCCTTTGCACCGACTTGCCCTATGCTCCCAACCTTTGTCTATCTCTAACCAGCATGAGTTCTACAGCCTGGAAAAATGGCATCGTCTCTGGTTTCTCTGCAATAATAATAGCTAGCATTTATACAGGACTTGATAAATATTTTATCCTCACAGTAGCTCTTTAAGGTCGATGGTATTGTTATTTCCATTTTACACATAGGGAAACTGAGGTTCAAAGAGGTTACAGATGAGAAATTAAGATACACACAGCAAAATAACTGATTTGCTAAAGTTTACACAAAGGTGATAGATGCGAAAGCAGAAATTTGAATGCAAGTCCTCTTTCTCCAAATTCAGGATTTGAACCCAGGTTTTTTGATTCCAATTTCCATGTTTTTCAGAGTTTGCTACACGGCTTACCTTAATTAATCACCTTTTTTAACTTAGAGCTGCTAGGTCTCTGTGAACTTAGCTAGTTAGTCAAGGAAATATTTATGAAGCACTTAATATCTGCCAGGAGCTGGGCAAAGGGTTGAAGAAAGTGAAAAGCATAATATCTGATCTTGAGGAGCTTCCATTCTAATGGGAGAGGGGAGGAAACTATATGTATATATGTATACACACACACACACACACACATATATATAGCACACTACATATATATGTACACAAGGTAAATTGAAATTAATCTATGAGGGAAGGGACAAGCATGAGGAGACAGAGAGACTGATAAATAAGCTTCTGGCAGAAGGGGGGATTTGAACTGAGTCTTGAAGGAAACAAGAGAAGTCAAGAGAACAAATGGCAGAAGAGGAGGCAGAGGAGGAGGAATGTTTTTGGGATGGGAGAAAGCACGGGCATGGGATAGAGTTGTGTTGGAACAACAAGGAGGCCAGAGTTGCTGAATTATAAGAGTACGTGGATAGTAGTAACATGTAAGAAGACTAGAAAGAGAAGAAGGACTTGAGTTGTGAAAGTCTTTAAAAACCTAAATAGAGAGTTTGGGGCTTTATTCTGGAAGCAACTGGAGCTGCTGGGTTTATTGAGTAAGGGGTAACATAGTCAGACCTGAACTTTGGGGGCAATCTACAAGTCAATCCAGTCAGTCTCCAAACCCGATCCATCTTGGCAAGCCCTGGCAGAACCTTACCCAAACTTGTGCTCCAATGGCAGTCACCTTGGAAAGTCACTTCAAGGCTTCCCCAACAGGCCAAAAGACAATGAGTTCTTTAAGTCAAGACTGACCCCAGGCTTTTAGCTTCTTTAGAATCTCCCTATCTTATTCTGAGAAGAAAAAAAGTACAGGAGAGACAACACATTTTTGGACCTACCAAGGACTTTCCAGGGATGGTCAAAATTTCTCCTACCAGAGATTTGGGCCAGTCTTCCATTCTTAGGCCATGGGATGATGTGCCCGCTTCCATTCTCCTCAACACGAAATCGGGCGCCACCTGCTGGGGACATTATGTTCAACATGAAGAGCCTGGGAATTACTGGAAGGAAGGCGGCTGCTGAGATCATGTGGGGAAGACAGGGGCAGCAGCTCAGAGCTTCTGGAGGCCTATCTTGGGCTTCACTGGAACTGGACACCCAGTGCACCCGGCCTGTGCCCTTCACGCTGTCCTGGGCAGCTTCTTCGGGAACAGTGACGGGTAGAAGCTGGGGGGACTCTTCTGTCATGGCCCTCGGCTTCCAGAATCTTTAAAATGGCCTTTGGGAAGAGTGGCCAGGAGGTCCCAGAGAATCTGACCACCTGGCCCATTGGTCAGACCTTGGATCTTCATGGCCTTTGCCCAGCCTTGGCTCCGAGCCCCCCTTTGGCCAAAGGCCCTTCCTTCTCTCCCAAGCTGCTCTAGCCTTTCCCCTGAGATTACCTCTCACCCACTATATATAGCTCTCATGTAGCTTAGCTTGCTTTTTTATCTATTTACCCCATGAGAAAATGGGTCCCTTGAGGTCAGGGGCTGTTTTGGCCCTTCCCTGTGACCTCAGTGCAGAGCAAGATGTCTGGTATATGCTGAGGTCTTCATAAATGCTTTTTGGGTAGATCACCTGATTTCAGTGGGATCTAATAGGATGAGTGCTGGATTTATAAAGGGGGAGATAGGGAGGGACATCAAAACAGAGACATAGAGGCAGAGAGGAGCCAGAGAGACAGACAAAGACATAGACAGAGATTGATAGAGACAGAGAGACAAAGAGATAGAGATTGACAGAGAGAGACACAGAGAGAAACACACACACACACACACAGACAGGAAGGAAGGAAAGAAGGAAGGAAGGAAGGAAGGAAGGAAGGAAGGAAGGAAGGAAGGAAGGAAGGAAGGAAGGAAGGGAGGGAGGAAGGGAGGGAGGGAGGGAAGGGAGGGAAGGGAGGGAGAAGGGAAGGTCTTTAAGAATCTTCAGCAGTCCCAAGCCTGGCGTGGCTGCTGTACCCCTTTTCCCAGCTGGGAGCTAAAGACTGCCCGCTCTGAAAACTAGAGGTGACCATTGCAGAGTTGGCCACTAGATGGCACCAAACACAAACTTATTTTGATGACTGGCAAACACCATTCCTTAGCTTTAGAATTGGAAGTGGTCTACCCCATTCATCTCACAGAAGAAACCGAGGCACACAGTCCCCAATTAACGTCACAACGCTCTCAGTAGAGGCATAGGAAGGAGAAATGCTTCTCCTGGAGGCTCCTGGCAGTCGAGGGCAGCCAGGTGCTTCTGGGTAAAGAAAAACTATTGGAATGAGCAAGGAAGCAATGGGTAAAGCTCGGGTCCTGGAGGCAAGAAGAGCTCAGGCAATCCGGCTTCCGACACTTGCCATCTTAGTGGGTAAGTCATTTGACTCTGTGTGCCTCAGTTTCCTCACCTGCAAAATGAGCAGGAGAAGAAAATAGCAAACCACTTCAGTATCTTTGCCAAGAAAACCTAAAATGGGGTCACAAAGGGAAAGACCTGACTGAAAAGGATTCAATAATTGGAATAGTAGCTCCTCAGTAACTAGACAAAAAGAAAAGATTTCTCCTCTAGTCTGAAGGCTTTTACTGAATTACATTAATATTTGGCATAAATCGTTCCACAAAATAGCCGAGAAACCTTGAGACCAGTTGCATGGACCTTAATTTCTTTTAAAAAACATGAGAGTCTGTATTAAACTCTCTGCTCTGTGTCTCTCTCTTACACACACACACACACACACACACACACACACACACACACATACACACACACACACGATGTTGAAAGACCACTAGAACTGGAGTCAGAAAATGAGACAATGTCAACTTGCTTTTCCACTTTGCCTGTGTGACCTTGAGGCCATTTCCCCCAGCTCTGAGCCACAGCATCCTCTTTCCTATATCAGTGGATCCCATAAGATCATGTCAATTCCCTTCCAACTCTAAACTCCCAGAATCTATGACCGGTGTCTTCTCTGAATTTTGCTCCTCACTCACTTTGTCTGAAATCTTCCACTTTTCTATGCAGAAGTCAAGAGCCAGTCTGAGCTCTAGCTCCTGTGTGAGGCTGTCTGCCTACCTCAGACCACAGAAATCTCCCCATCTGGTGACTCAACTGTGCTGTGTACCAATTGTTCCCACCCTTACCAGGCCATAAACTACTCCAGGTCTTATACCACAGAGCCTTGCCCTGAGAGCTAATCACTCAGTGAGCATTTTTTGTTGCATGGTTTTAAAAGTCCTCCCAAGAGAGTTCAAATGACCTCTTTAGCTCCCTTGAAAGTTAGTTTATTAAACAAAGGGACATCTCCGAGCTACACTGAGAAGATGCTGCAACTGGGCTTAAAGAAAGGCAATTAAGAACAGAATCTCGGAGTTTAAGGGCAACTGATGGCACTTTCTGTGATAGAAAATAATTGGAAACAAAGCTTTATAAAATGGACAAACAAATTGTGGGACAGTTGTTAGGAAATATTAGTTTCCTCTAACAAACAGGCATTCAGAGGATCTTTGGAAGCCATAGAAATTAATGCTTTGTCATAACAGTATAAATCCTGAGAATAAATGATATAGCAATAGTATATCAGAACCAAGAAAAATATGTCATAGACTACAATAATGTAAAAGGGGGGGAATAAAAGAAGCTATTTAAATTTATAATGGCAAAATTTGGCCCTGGAGAAGAGGTTTTTAAATGACCGCCCGCCCTTCCTTTTTTTTTTTTTTTTTTTTTTTTGAGAAATAGGAGCCTATGGCTACAGAATGTTGGATTTCCTGTCCAAAGTACTTAATTCATTCATTTACTTTACCAAATCTTTTTTGTTTGTCTTTCTACTTTATTTTTTGTTACAAAAGAAAGTTCTCTGAGTGGATGAAGAAAAGGGGTAATTCTGGAGAGGAGAATGATATAACAAAGAAAAAAAGGAAGTTTTAAAAATCTACCATGGATTTTAGAAGCCATCCCCAGCCTTAATCCTGATGTCTACTCACCTAGAAAGCAATAATAACCTACCTTTCTATAATTTCTCAAGATAAGTTTGCAAAGCTTTTCCCAACAACACTATAAGAAAGATACTGCAGATATCTTTAGATCTGTTTTACAAATGGGGAGGCTGAGGCTCTCACAGGGGAGGCTATTGATCCCATGGTCACCCTGCAGGTAGCCCCCTCTGCTGGCAAGAGGCTGAGCCAGAATTCAAACTCTAGCACCAGTGTGAGACTTCTTTGGGATACATGGGGTAAAGCTTAGAGAAATGCACCAGCTGACATAATGGTTTGGGCCTTATTAGAATACAAGCCCATGCTGAATGCAAAAAAAAAAAATCCATTTCCCCAGATGACTTCACTCTGGGAAAATCTGGGAAGAAAATCTAGGAAGATGCCTGGGCAGCCATTCCTTCAGGAGCCCCAGCCTGGGGTTATCCTTGCCTGCCCCCTGAGAAATGGGAGCCAGCCTACTGGCCAGGGGTGGCAAAGTATTTAAGAGCACCAGGGCTGGAGTCAGGAGGACCTGAGTACAAATTCAACCCCAGACACATACGAGCTCTGTGATCTTGGGCAGGTCACAATTCATCTCTACCTCGGTTTCCTCATCTGTAAAATAGGGATAATAATAATAATAGCCCCTACCTCCTAGGGTTACTGTGAGGATCAAATGAAATAATTTTTGTAATCCCAAAGAGATCATAAAGGAGGGAAAGAGCCTTACATGTACAAAAATGTATGTGACAGCCCTTTTTGTAGTAGCAAGGAACTGGAAACTGAATGGATGCCCATTAATTGGAGAGTGGCTGAATAAATTATGGTATATGAATGTCATGGAATATTATTGTTCTGTAAAGAAATGACCACAGGATGATTTCAGAGAGGCCTGGAGAGACTTGCATGAACTGATGCTGAGGGAAACAAACAAAACCAGGAGATCATTGTACATGGAAACAGCAAGATAATCCAGTGCTCAATTCTGATGGGCATGGCTCTTCTCAACAATGAGATGATTGAAGCCAGTTCCAATGGTCTTGTGATGGAGAGAGCTATCTGTACCCAAAGAGAGGGCTGCAGGGATTGAATATAGAGCACAACACAGCATTTTTGCTCTTTTTGTTGTTGTTTGCTTGCATTTTTTCCTCATTTTTTTTTCTTTTTGATCCGATTTTCCTTGTGCAACATGATATCTGTGGGAAAAGAAAAATTGCACATGTTTAACATACATTGGATTACTTGCTAACTACAAGAGAGAATGGGGGGGGGAGGAAGGGAAAAGTTTGGAACACAAGGTTTTGCAAGGGTGAATGTTGAAAATCATTCATGTATATGTTTTGAAAATAAAAAGCTTTGGGGCAGCTAGGTGGCGCAGTGGTTAGAGCACCAGCCGTGAAGTCAGGAGGACCTGAGTTCAAATCTGGTCTCAAGACACTTAACATTCCCTAGCTGTGTGACCCTGGGCAAGTCACTTAACCCCAATTGCCTCAGCAAAAAACAAAAACAAAAAAAATAATTAAATAAAAAAGAAAATAAAAAGCTTTAATAAAAAACATGATAAATAAACAAATAACAAAACAAAAACAAAAAGAAATAATATTTGTAACGCACTTAGCATAGTACCTGGCATGTTATAGGTATTATATAGTGCTAAATAATGATACTGAGTGACATTAGGTAATATTTATATAGCTATATTATATTTTTATTACTAGCATATAATTCTTATTATTATTCCTTATATACCTTGGATAATTCTATCTTCACTTTCTACAGTTCCTCCCAATGTAATACCAATAAGATTTTGCATTTATATAGCATTTTAAAGTTTCAAATTTGACTCACAACAACCTTTGGAATTGGGCACTCGTTGTTTACCAGATAAAGAAACCGAGGTTTAAAATGAATTGCAAAGAGTCACACAGTTAACAAGTAAGGATACGAGGCAGGATCCAAAATGCCTTCCTGACATTATCTAGCATTTTACATCTCCTTAAGGCTTCTACATGTTTAATGCCAACAGAACATTCTTTCCACTATACTTGTTCTGTGACAAAGGTTAAAACAGAAGAAGGGGACCACTGGAGACCATCACTTCCTTTCCATTTATCCTCTCCCACAAGGATCTAAGGGGAAGCCTCCCAGGATGAAAGCTCCTCAACCTTCTTGGCTTCCTGTGACATGCAGAAGACCGGAAGCTCCATGGCTCCCTTCTGGCCACACATATGTTTACCATCTATGGCCAGTATCTTATAGCCCGGAGTGTCATCACTCTTCAAAGAAAGCTGTGGTTTCCAACTCTGAGTCTGTGGAATGGCGCTCTGCCCTGAAGGGCACCAAGTTATCCCTGAACATCCTGTATAAAGAGCCAGCAGGGTTTGGGAGTCTGTTTGTTTGTTTTAGGGCAGGGAGAGAGTCAAGAAGTCTACTAGGTGATACATGGCACGAGCGGCCAAAACGCCTGCCTCTGGCTGTTACGGCCTGGCCAGTTTTCCATGCTGCTCCAGTGGAAATTGACACACACATTTCAACCCTCTAGACTTGGCTTTTCCTTGTCTTCCTCTTTCTATTCCTATTGGTCATTATGTGCAAAAATATGAGCTTTTGGGAAGGTTCAAATAGAAAACTTCCCCCCCATCTCAAAATTCTCCATTCAGCTGTATACCGAGCTGTTTTGTGTTTTAATGGCATCAAAGACAAGCATGATGATAGCCTGCCATTTTTTTTTATCCTAGTGAGGCCATATCTTCGCCCCACTCTATACCAACTAACTCCTACCAGGTCACTTTTGGGGGAACAAACACACCAATGGGAGAAGAGAAAGCACTGGAACTGTATGATGACAAGGTGTCAGATCCTGCTCCACGAGATGATTTTGATGTCACAGTGGGTAAAGCTTTGGAATCAGAAACCTGGAATGCAAAAACCTGGGTAACAAAACTGGCCCGAAAATGATCCTGCTGGCTTCCAAGAATTAAAGTCCTCCTGATATGTGTTCCTTTCCCATGATGAGAATTGCCATTGGGAGTTAGAGACAATTCAGTTCAAATCAATTCAATTCACTCAGCAAATATTTTTTTTTTTAATACTTCCTGTGCTCAGCTCTGTGGCAATGGGATGAAAAACAAAAACAAGACCCATTCCCCACCTACAAGAGGCTTAGATTCCCCTTGAGGGGGGCAATAGTAGCAGGAGTTACATTTATGTACCATTTGATGGTAGGAAGACACTTTCATTAAATCAGTTGATCCTTAAAACAATCCTATGAGGCAGAAAATATATTATCCCCTTTTGACAGATGAGGCATTTATAGTTCTTCCCCCCACCCTAATTCAGCTGCCCCCACCCTATACCAACTACTTCCTATTAGGCACATTTGAATGGAAGAGTGAACTGGGTGGGGCAACATCAGAAGTTTAAATAAAAAAAAAAAGAGTTGCTTTACCTTTCTAGCTCCCCAGTTTCCTCAAGATCCTTTCTAGCACTAAGACCAAGTAAACCTATTAGGTAGAATCAGTATTTTAGAAAAGCACAGCTGTATATGGAGCAGCCATAAGCATACTTAAAGAAGGTCAGACAATGCTATGGTAGGATCAGAACTCAGGGACCATCATCTCCAACATGGGGTTGGAAACCTTAGCATGAATATCCCCAGGAATGGAAAAATCCCTCATGCGGAAGCCATTTTCATTTTTAGGACAGCTTGTTTCAAATGTTCTTCAAAAGTAAATGAAAAATTGTTTCCCCATAATGTTTATTCATTTATTTTAATTTTGCTTTCTGGAATCACATGAAAGAGCCAAACCCTACCACACTCCCTGCTCTATCATCCTTCTAGTAACAAGCTCTGACTTATCAATGAATGTCCTTCCTTAAAGGCAGCACCCAGATTCAGTACTTAAGATGTGACCTCTCTAAGATCAAAAATGGTGGGTTTACCATCATGGTTATCATTGAGGCCATCAAAATCCAAAAGAGCTTAATACAAAACTGAATAGAGAATTTTGAGGTGGAGGGGGAAAAGTTTTATATTTGAACCTTCACAAAAATGCTGTATGCTTCATCATGGCAAGGATCTAATCCTGGCCTCTCAAAGTTTCTATAAGTAGAGGGAAAGGATGGGTGGGTTTTATCAGTGGGAAAGGCTTTGGGTATATTTCTAATAATATCTATTTCCTGAAAACAAGCTTAGCTACATAAGAGCAATATACCATTAGATTGACCATTTGGTAATGAATTCTTTGTTTTTAGCAACTCATAGAATAAGTAAAAACTAAAACAAAAAAATAAAATGGGCCCAAGTCCAGTACAGTCTCTTTTGCTTGCACAGCCTTGATGGCAAAATAGTTGTAAAACGGTCAGAGAGTGTCAAGAATCAGAGTTTTTGGAGTACTTTCCAATATTAATATAACTATACATACTCTAAGTGCAAGATTTTTGTCCTTCAAATACAGAACTGAAACAGTACTGGAGGAATTCAACCACATCCATTTTGACTATGACATAATAAACGCTGAGGATAAAGAAATAAAATTGAACAGATCCTCCCCTTTAAAAACTTATATTCTACTGGGGAGGGGAAGGGGATGGGTATATAGGTAATATAGGTAAATAAAAAGGAAAGAAATTTGCTCACTCTCAATGTAATTATATAATTCCTGGGAAACATCAGTAATTGACGATGATCAGGAAAGCCATGTTGAAAAGAGATGATATACGATCAAAGATCATACAAAATACTATTTCATGGAATTCATGGTCATCTTACCTTGCAATGCTCCTAAACAAAAAGATTTCCATGGAAAGAACTGCATTTTATATGCCAATTTCTCTTCAAGAGGATGAGGAGATAGAAAATTTTTCAACCAAATCAAATGTGCTCCAGAGCCACGGTGAAATATTTTTGTGCCTTATAAAGGTTTGAAAATTATGCCCTCTCTGACACTTTGCTATAAAACAAGTGATCGCATCAAAACAAAATAAATTCCTGTAGACCAAAGAAAGTGACAATATTTGGCAATAGACACTCAGTCAAGGTCATGTTTAAAAGTGTCCCTTGAAGGAAAACAATCATAGAAGACTTAATAAACACAACAATCAATTAGGATTTCCGAAAAATGATCATAATCACGCTTCCCATTTCTTGGCAGAGAATTAATAGACTAGAAGTGGCAGGTGAGACTTGGCCAAAGCATGGATTCATTTCATTTACCTACATTTCTTTGTTACAAGGGAAGGATTTTTTTTTAGGGTGGAGTTAGAGTGTAATAATAGCAATGCAAAACAAAACAAAACAAAACAAAACAAAAGAAAACAAAAACACTGATAAATCATTGAAAATAAATAAAAGGAGCAAAAAGTAATTCAGAAGAGGTACAAATAAGCTGAACAATGTTGCAAATATCACATTAAGTTTGAAGTAAATCCTCAAAAATCCCAAATTATAGTCAATGATTTAACTGCTCTCCGCAATTCAATGATCAAAGACAATTCCAAAGATTTGTGAGGAAAAACTCCTATTCATTTCCAGAGAAAGGAATTATGGAGTCTGAATACAGATTGACACATATTTTTTCTTTATTTTTCTTGTAGGTTTTCTATGTCTGTTTTCTTTTACAGCATGACTAACATGGAGATATGTTTTGTATGACTGTTTAACTTATGTTAAACACATGTTTAACTTATAACTAATTACTTGCCTTCTGAATGAGGGAAGAAGGCAAGAAAGGAGAAGAGTTTGGTACTCAAAGTTTTAAAAAATGAATATTAAAAATGTTTTTATATGTTTGGGGGAAAGTAAAATATTGAACAAAATTGAGTTCGATACGGCAGTCGTGTTTTTTTTAGCCAATCTTTAAAAAAAAGTTTGCGACAAAAAAGGACTTTTCTATATACAAAATAGTATAAAATGATTATTTAAAAAAATACAAGCTCTGTTATATTCAGCTTTCATATGTACATATGTGTGTACATATATGTTTTGTATATACATAAAATTAGTAAGTGGATTCAGCATGTCTTGTTCCTTTGTGTTTCCTTCTGAACTTCTTCATGTTCTCTTCTGTGTACTTTAAAAAAATGCTTCAGTGACTCTATTTTCTTTCTTTTTGATAATATTATTGGTAGCTTTCCTTCGTCTCAATTTCTTCCCACAACTGTGGGAGAAAGCTCACAGTTCCTGCAACAAATAAACATATTCCAGTGAAACAAATCTATATTCACCATATCCAAAAATATATGTTTTACGTTATACCCTATGTCTACCAACCTTCTGACAAAAGGTGGGTAGCATGCTTTATCATTGATCCTCTGAAATGAAAGTCATTGTAGCCATCAGAATTTTCAAGTCTGGCAATATTGTTTTTCCACACGACGTTATCATGCATAAATTATTCTCCTTGTTTGGCTTATTGTCAATGCATCAGTTCCAATTCTCATTTTCTTTTTTTCTTTCTGTTTGTTAATGTTCACCATCTTCATGAAAATATATATAATTTAAAAGAATTTGTATGTGTTCTCTGATGTGATTCTCTTGAGTACTGTACCCTGGGTGACCACTTACCTTTTCTACCCCTAGCCTTACCTTTTCCCAGTTTTCCCCAATATCACTTATGCAAAGGATCTGTGAAAAAGACTCTAAAGAGCACATTTACCTGAATTAAGGATGTTTTCCCCCCCCTTCTAATAGAAATTATTTCAACATGCTTTTAAGTTGTCATTTTCATTATACCCAAAGTGTATTATCTAGGATAGATGTCTGGGGCAGAACATTCATCTGATTACTTTATCAATCTCTGGAAGGAAAGAGAAAGAAAGAGAAAAAGAAAAAGAAAGTAAGAAAGAAAAAAGAAAGAAAGAAAGAAAGGAAGAAAAAAGGAAGAAAGAAAGAAAGAAAGAAAGAAAAAGAAAGAAAGAAAGAAAGAAAGAAAGAAAGAAAGAAAGAAAGAAAGAAAGAAAGAAAGAAAGGAAGGAAGGAAGGAAGGAAGGAAGGAAGGAAGGAAGGAAGGAAGGAAGGAAGAAAGAAAGAAAGAAAGAAAGAAAGAAAGAAAGAAAGAAAGAAAG